>CAUYRH010033751.1:0-15111 GCA_963574655.1 Perodicticus potto | reverse complement strand
GTGCTTCAGCAATACGATACAATTATTACTGATTCCTTGAGACTGGTACACACTCCTCTGAGGATTAATTTACCTGATGTCAGATTGGTGGAGCACAGTTTCTAGCGCTCTGGTCCTGGGAGAGCTGCTATATAATTACTACACAAGGTGCGTGCTGTAGATTCATCCTGTACCATATTGCAAACGGCTTTATTCATATCAATCGTATTAATCAAAAAGACTCCTTGTATCTCTATTTCAGATTTTGACAAGTCATTATATTTTAACAGTATTTATAATTTTTCTTTTGTGTGTGTGTTTACTTATTTATTTGTATTGCTTGGGATTCCTGGAAGATACAAAAAATTAAGTTACTCTGATTGCGTTTGTTGGCGACTGCATTTCACTAACTAGAAAAAACATGTTTCTTCCTGATTAGTTTATTGCAATTGTTTGTTGTTTATTCATTTGACTGTCAGATATTTATGCTTATAATTAATTTTAAAGAAGCAATACTTTCCTACTGCACTTGAAATTGTGAATTTAAATTTTTAAATAAGTTTTATTTTAAAATAAATATAAGATTTTTATTAAAATGCAATTTTTAGACATTTGGACTAAGAGCTTAACATTTTGTGATGAACATTTCTTTACTAGAAGGTAAGTTCACCCAAAATTGGATCAATATTTTCCAGAATGTCAATCAAGCTGGGAAAGTACAACTGTTCAGCACAATAAGATAAAAATGCCTCAGAAATAAAAGCTGTAAGGAACGGCAGTCTTCACATTTAGAAGCAAAGCAGGTTCATAACTGAATACCTCTGTGCCAGCTCTCATGCCTCTGTATCACGCTGGTGCCAAGCTTTCTTCAGACCCTGCTGCAGGCCATTGGCTTTACTTGAGGGGACTGAACAGACCATTTAACATTGTGGAGAAACTTTTCAGTTACGCACTCAGTTCTGGCTCTGAAACCTCTTCCATTTCACACTGATCACAAGTGTTGCCTAATGATGCTGAGATAACTTTTGTCATGTCCAGAAGCTAGTCATGATTTTCTGACAAAATAGCAAAAGAAAAAAGAAAATTCCCCTTTTCTCTGCAATGTTAAATTTCCTTTGAGATTTAGTTTAATCATTCTGTGATAGGGAGGAGGTGCGTCAATATTAGATTCAATAAAGTGAATGCTCACAGCTGTTAGAGGGAAGAAAGGAAATAAGTGGTCCCAAACCCTGGCATTTTCTTCAGTCAGATCCAGGCAAAGAAGTCTCAGGTGGAGAGCGGTATGTGCATTACATTAATTTGGAATATGTCTCTGAACGAGATGAGTGCAATTATAGGTCTCCATATTGTCAGAAATTTAAAAATATTACTTTAAAAATGTAGTGCAAATAGTATTTAAGAGATATTTTAGTCTTTATATTTTATGTTTCAAGAATCAGAGTATCAATAATTACTTTTGCATAAACAATTGCACAGGCATTTTTCCTTCACATTTATAGACGTCCAGAAACTGTTATGACTTATTTGAATTTAAATTGAGACAGAACATTGCAACAAACTTTTAAAAGTGCCCATTAAGAAGAGTATTATATGGGCGGCGCCTGTGGCTCAGCGAGTAGGGTGCCGGCCCCATATACCGAGGGTGGCGGGTTCAAACCCAGCCCCGACCGAACTGCATCAAAAATTAGCTGGGCGCTGTGGTGGGCACCTGTAGTCCCAGCTACCTGGGAGGCTGAGGTAACAGAATCGCCTAAGCCCAAGAGCTGGAGGTTGCTATGAGCTGTGATTCCACAGCACTCTACCGAGGGCGATAGAGTGAGACTCTGTCTCTACCAAAAAAAAAAAGAAGAGTATTACAGAGGGCAGCGCCTGTGGCTCAAAGGAGTAGGATGCCGGCCCCATGTGCCAGAGGTGGTGGGTTCAAACCCAGCCCTGGCCAAAAAACAAAACAAAAAAAAGAAGGAAGAGTATTACAGACGATAAATTATGTAGTATTAATTTATAGTCTTCAAGTCATATATAAGGGTGCCAAAAAACTGAATGCACATTTTTTTTATTTTGAAAAAAATATTAATCTTATTCTTTATTTTATTTTTTTATTAAGTCATAAAAAACACATAGATCATGCACATTTTAAGAGATCTTGTTGTAAGTAAAATCAACATTTCCCTCAAAAGGCACAAATTGCAGATAAAATGGATATTCATAGCATCTCTGGGTACACTTGACCAGTAACGCTAACTTCAATTTAGCCTTGTAGAGTAATACATAAATAACATCACTTAAAATGTGTCTTCAATTTTTTGCACCCTCCGTATTTAAATGGAAAATTCCATTTTAAGGTTTAAGTAGCAGCATGATATAGCTGGAATGGCACTTGCCTTAACAAATGTCATGGGAGACTCTGAAACTACACTTAACATCGCCCTTATAATGAGATCTTTAAGCTTACAAAAAAGATTTATATTAAGTGCTTTCCAGATGGTACATTCTCCTGTATTTTATTCTATGATACGAATGTAAAATGCAAGTGAGAAACCCACACGTTTCCTACAACGCACGTCCTTCATTAAATGAACTACATCTCCATTTTCTTCTCCAGATACAAACCGGTTAGCTAATATTTTACTGTTAGTCGGCACCTAAAATATTCTGAACTTCCATGAAGCCCAAATATTCTGTGTAAGATGGCAGAAAGGATCCCTAATAAACACCAAAATGATTGCACAAGGAGCCCAGTTCCTACCAACCTGTCCTTGTGAGCTTCTGTGCTCTTACCAGAAAAACTACAAGAAAAGTATCGAAGAAAAGGGTTAGTCTTATTGTGAGTATGAAAAGAAGGTAAAAAAACCTAGCAAGACTTTTTAATGTTTGAACACTTCTTTCCTCTTCCTTTCCTTCCCCTCTCCCTTTTTGCCTCTTTTGTGGTTGGTGTCCTGTATTTGAACTCGCAGTTTAAAACCATTGAGACTATCTTCAAACACATGAGTGATTAGAAAGATAAGCCCGATATTTTAATGCCTGGCAAGGCTCAATGGCATCACGACTCAAACTTATAACTTCTAAAACTTTACCACAATATTTACAATCACTGAGATATAGTACTTTGGTTTTAAACTACATTTTTATAATTCTTCATACATATTGCATATCTAAAGAAGAACTAAAATAGTAAAATATGCAACTCCAGAGTTTAAATAATAACAAATTTTAAAATGTCACTAGTGTGTCATCCCTAAGCATCTTTGTTATATTTTTTAAAAAGCTAGTAACGCTGATCATATGAACCATGATTTTACTTATTTTAATATTTTTTCCTTCACCTCAGATAGCAAAGAATCCACAAAAAATTCTAAATCTGGGTGGCACCTGTGGTTCAGTGGGTAGGGCGCCAGCTCCATACACCAAGGGTGGCGGGTTCAAACACAGCCCCAGCCAAACTGCAACAAACTGGGCATTGTGGCGGGGGCCTGTAGTCCCAGCTATTCGGGAGGCTGAGGCAAGAGAATCACCTAACTCAGGATTTGGAAGTTGCTGTGAGCTGTGGCGCCACAGTACTCTACTGAGGGCGATAGAGTGAGACTCTGTCTCAAAAAAAATAAAAAACCTAAATCTGTTCTATATTTGAACATTTTTTGTCTTTCATTATTTTTGAAGTCATAGCTTCTGCCCTACCTTTTATGACCCACACTTTATAAAACATTGATATCTTTATTGTTAAATTAATTTCAAAGCCATTTCAATTTATATTTTCTATAATGCTGCAAACTTGTCAGACACTGAAAAAATGTTGCATTAAATTATTAATTGCATGACTTAATAAACTATAAATTTTGGCACAACTTTTTTTTTATTAAGTCATTTGTACATAGAGCCCCCTGGTCCAACTCTGCTACTGGCACAACTTTTGGATAAGTAACTGACCTAAAAAAAATCTAAGCTCCAAACCATTCTGTCAAGAAGTAAACACATAAACAAACAAATAAAAGGGCTGTTAATACAAAATAACAGAAAAGTAATTAGTTTAAACTCAGATAAAATTTTTCCTAAGAGAATCACTTAAAATGTGATTTGAATCAACTAATTTCAAATTAATATGACATTTCTGAATGTAAATGACATATTTGAAATAATACCTGCCTTGATGTAATAGTTTCCTGTTGCTGCTATAAAAAAAAATTAGTACCAATTTAGCAACTCAACATGACAAATCTACTATCTTGCTCTTCTATGGGGTGAAAGTCCTTCCGATATAAAATCAAGGTGCTGGCAGGGCTGTGTTCCTTCCAGGAGGCTGTGGGGATGAATACGCCTCCCCTGCCTTTAGCAGCTTTCTAGAGACACCCACATTCCCCTGTCTCAAGGCCCCTTCCATCTTCAAAATCAGCAACATTGATCCTCTGCTTGTACTCTAGGGTCACACTCGAATCTGACTACATGTCTACATTTCTCCCTCTTTCGCTTTTAAACAACCACCTGGGCCCACCCAAATGATCCAGAATAATTTTAACGCTAGCTGACATCAAGTTGACATCAATGACCACATTAATTCCACCCATAACCTTCAACCCTTTCTTCTGGGTACCTAAGAAATTATCGTGTACTAGGGATTAAAATGTTGGTTCTTCTTATTACACTGGCGTACATATTTTAATATTTTTGTTAAGACAAGGGTTTGAATTTGAATAGTTTATTTTGGGTGCTGATCCCAGGGAACATAGTTTAGGGGTTGAGAAACAAGAGGCAGATGAGGAGGATATGCCGAGGGTGTGTTATCCAGGCGGTCGACTCTGTGGGTGACTATGGCTCAGTTCTACCTGGGACCCTTCATAGGACTGTATAGAATGAAATGTTTGTTCAAAGGATGAAAGAGGGTAGCCCCTAAACAGCAGCTCATACCCTCCAGTCTAATACCACATGTACTTCCAGGCCTGCGCCTGAACCATCATGGCTAAGTAGTTCCCATCAAAGACCCTATTCTATCTTGGCAGAAAAGCACTGGAGCAGAAAGCAACAGGTGCATAACGTAGCTGGGCAAGCTGCTCTCAGGTTCTGCATGCATACAGCACAGCAGTAATTGAAGAAACATAGATTTGCATTGCCATGTCAACTGCAGTCAACTTATGTACAAAAATGACATGGTCTATGAAATAAAATACGTTGGAAAAGGTGCAATAAAAGCGAAAAATAATCTAACTGTACTTTGGGTACTGATACCTGTCTCCTGATTTGATCTGTATAGCGAAGGACCATCTGAATGAGGAAAAGCACAACAGAAAAAATCTGAGTTTTATGACTTAATTGATAACTACGTAATAATAATATAGTTACTCATAGAAAATTAAATTCGCTCTAGGAAGTGTGCCTTGGCAGCTGTAATTCTCAGTATCAGCTAGCTAATGGTTACATCGCTCTGGTGAAAGCTCTATGCTGGGAAGAACCTTACCCAAAATAAGCTGGAGTTCTGGAAAAGTGTTCAGCCTTAAAACAGAATCTGAAAATATAAACAAAGGAGACTGAAAACATCGAGGCCATTTGTATGGTATTGTGTGGAAAACGGTACAGTAGCAAACATGGCCAAGACCCACATCACTTGTCACTGATGATGATGAGACCCTGAGGGTCGTATGTTTCCTTTTTAATTTTTTTATTTATTTTATTTTTTTCTCATTGTTTTCATTATTAAATCATAGCTGTGTACGTTAGTGCAATCAAGGGGTACAATGTGCTGGTTTTTTAAAATTGTATCTTGTATTCATGACTTTGCTAGTTTAGGCCTGACCTTTAAACTCAAGCACAGTCATACTTTTAAAGCTGAATACAAACGCAGGAAAATCGTACCCACATCCTTTGCCACGTCACCTTCTACCTTCTTTAATTAGAGTGTATTTCTCCACTCCATTGGGTTAAGTTCACCCACCTTAAGCAGCTTGTCTGGCCAATGGAGAACGGGAGGAAAGGATACTGTATGAGTCTTGAACCTGAACCTGAAGAGATACTGCATGTTTCTATTCACTTGCTTGTATTTTTGTCATATCCACGAGAAGTTCTGCTCCAGGTGATCTGCCCCTCCCGCAGGAGTAAGAGATGTGCAATTCAGGCCTGACCACAGGCATGCCTGACAGCCACGTAAGATTGACCTACAGAGCTCCGAGCATGAGAATACTTGCTTATTGTTTGAAGTAACTTAGGTTTTTAGTTACCTGTCATACGGTGTGATCACAGCAACAGTTGACTGATACACAAGCCATTTCTCACGATTTTTCTATCGTCAATTCAGCTTTGAGTGAAACAATTCCAAAACCAAATGGCTGCTTATCCTACAAAGTTCACTGCATGTTTTATTTCACTCATTGTAATCTGCGGCATAAACTTAACCTCGGTCTCCACATTTGAAACATATTAATTAGTCAGATCTGTCCATTTTTCCTTCATGTATTTATTAACAAGTTTCTTTCGTTGCTGTGGTTGTTGGGGGGGGTTTGTTTTTGTTGTTGTTTCCTAGGCTAGAGTACCACCATGGCATTAAAGCTCCTGGGCTAAACAATCATCTTTCCTTAGCCTCCTAAGTGCCTAGGACTGCAGGCACCTGTCACAATGCATGGATAGTTTTCCTATTTTAAGTAGAGACAGGGTCTCACTTTTGCTCAGGCTGGTCTGGAACTCCTGAGCTCAAGGGATCCACACACGTGGGCTTCCCAGAGTGCTGAGATGATAGGCCTGAGCCACCGTACCCAGCCTGTTAGCAAGTCCTAGTGAAATTTCATTGAAAAGACTGTTTGATGTAATCTTTTTTGCTCAATGTCCAAAATCAACTTTCTAGATTAAAGGATATATAATACTATTATTAAAGTAGAAAACTTGGCCCTTAGATGCTATTTTCTTTAGCCGGTATTTACTTAAAATCATCACCAACACCACATCATCATCAGTACCTCTTCCTTTTCTCATTCCTCTTTCTTTTTCATGCATTAATTGATACTTTCATAAGCACTTACTAACACTTTTTATGTATTATTGCCATGAATAGAATTAATGATACAGGCTGACTTCTAGGTAACAATCAGGTTATTTTTAAAGGTTTACACCATGTTGGGATCAGTCCTAACAAAACAAAATTTTAAATAAAAAAGTACCCTCTCTCCTCAACCAGAAAATGTTAATAGTCTCTGGGACACAATTAGTTACATTAGTTCATCTTGGACATCTGAAATATTTCATACATCACAAAATGTTTCACAGAAATGGCTAAATCATTATAAGCCTTGTGAATAAAAAGTTTAGGTCTATAAGCTTTTCATATATTTCACTTTTATCAAATAGCTATATGTTTTTAATGTTTCGATTTGTTTTCCCTTTAAATGTCAATAAATATGGTTAGATCTCTCATAACCATGATAACTAGCAAAGCTTACATAATTTCGGTCTTTCTATTTGCAACTTCGGCCCCATCTAGCGTGACAAAGTTTATTGTCTAGTGCCTTGGTTTATTAGACTCTTAAGTCACCATACTGCAGTCCACAGCCTCTTTTTATTTTTCCTTTTTCTTCTTATCATGTGGAGAAAGTCAACTAAGTCACTCTTTAAGTACTTCAGACGATAAAGTTACCTCTTTTTAAAATCTCCTTCTACCCATGACACAATTGTTCTTCTGATTCTATATTCAACATGGTCAAAGTATAAGGTTTACACTTTCAGATTTCACAATATTAACACAGATATTTAAACAAAATTGCAATAATGTGAAGTAAGAGTACAGCTATGGTCAACATCACCATGCAGCTGAGCAGTGCTGGTCCACAGCCTGGTAGGGCCCAGGCTGCACAGCAGGAGGTGGGCCGCAGGGGAGAGTTGCTCCCCAACACTCCCATCACCCTTGAACTCTGCCACCTGGCAGGTAAGTGGTGGCATGAGATTCTCACAAATGTATATCCACAGTGAACTGCCCACATGAGGGCTCCAGCTTGCATGCTCCTTATGAGAATCTAACTCCTGAAGATCTGAGGTGCAGGTATAATGCACTTGAATCATCCTGAAATCATCCTACCCCACCCCCAGTCTGTGGAAAAAATGGTCATCCATGAAACAAGTCCATGGTGCCAAAAAACAAAACTAACAGAAAAGGATTGGGTCCTGCTGATACAGAGCAAATGAATACACAAGGACACAGGGTTGATGCAGGAAGAAACCACAGGGAAAAGAGAAGAGCCAATGAAGACATCAGAAGTGGTAACATGGACATAAATTTTTTTAAACAAATGATTTTGCCAATCAGAGAACATCGGAAATACGTCTATACTCACTGGTATTTCTTAAGTACCTCACATTTACTGCCAAATTATTTCATTCATCTCTTATAACATTCACAGCTTTATAATGATGTCTACGTTAATATCTGCAAAAAAAATGTATCAAATAAATTAATATTTGCATCTAATATTACTGAGTAGTTAAGTGATAGAATTGAGAATGTAACTTTGACCCCCTTTCTCTCAATCCAATGTTTTCCATTCTAAGCACTAGGAATAGTAAGTTTAAGAGCAGGCAGAAGTAAATGCACAAGGGTGTGCAAGACAGGTAAGGGATTGAAGGTGATATTCTTGCAGTGAAGACGTATAAATGTGATTACTACTGAAGAGCTTATGTATTTATATGTTCTTTTTGTTGGAAATGTGATATTTCCAAAAGAAAAGATGAGAAAGATATATCTGATTTTGATTTTCTGTATTTCGGGTATTATTTAATACATGAAATAATTTATAAATTGAATTTCTATCATCTACATTTTATTTGTCAATTAATTTATATATTAGAATTACAGGTTTAGAGGAAGAAATTGTACTTCAATAAAAAATAGATCCTAAGAGTTAAAATTTTTTAGAGGTCAACAAATTAGTTTTGCAGAACTTCTTAAACCACGGCGAAGTATACATGCACGATTTGGTTACTTTTTAAAAATAAATAGGCATATTAAATATTGACATTTGAAATGTAAAAACCATTTGAAAACCAGATATAACATTATAAACATCTCTATATCCTGGTCCATTTACAAATTAATTTATGTTATAAATACCCCATATACTGGTCCATCTTAAATTAATTGTTAATTTGTAAATCTTATTTATTTATTTATTTATTTATTTTTGAGACAGAGTCTTAGTCTGTCACCCTTGGTAGAGTGCCATAGCATCATAGCTCATAGCAACCTCCAACTCTTGGGCTCAAGTGATCCTCTTGCCTCAGTTTTTCTATTTTTAGTAGACATGAGGCTCACTTTTACTCAGGCTGGTCTCGAACTCCTGAACTCAAGTAATCCCCCCGCCTCGGCCTCCCAAAGTGCTAGGATTACAGGCATGAGCCACCGTGCCCAGCCTGTAAATCTTATAAATCTTCAAAAAAATCAATTCTCAGTAAGCATCAGAGAAACAGTTAATAATAAAGTACATTTTCTCAAAACTAAATTTGTTAGAAACAAAGAGGAGCCCTATTTTTGTCAGGAGTTTAATATAAAGGGACCCTTTCACATTCTGCTGTTTAAGATTATATTTACAGATTTTGAAAATGTAAACATGATACCATCATTTCATTCACACTGTGTATAGCCTTTCACTCAGAAATGTGAATCTAGCCTAAAAAAGTAAAACATATGTAAATGAAAATATTGGTACAAGTTAGTTATTTGCTTGTTTGTTTGTTGAGTGATCCCGAAATGAAAAAGAAGGGAATGTCTAGTAAGAGAAAATGAGTGCACGTATCATTCAGCTGTTCAGAAAAAATTAGATACATTTCATCGACTAAATTGTAGGGCAATACTATGAGGAATAAGTTAGAAATCTAAAGTTCAAATAAATAGGTAACATGCAATCCTTTAAATTATATATATAATATAGTAATGTAGTAATATAGATAGCATAATATATATTGCAAATTTATTAATCATTTCCTTTTAACTCGGTCATTTTTAAGGCTTATTTTTTTAGCAAATTGCATTCTTTAGTAAATCCAATCTTTTAGCTACTCAATAGGGGCTGTGAAACTTGTCAGTTGACTTTGAATTTTTAAAATTATTTTGATAACAATGTTGAACCATATTTAAGAAAAATATTCAGGTATAAAATTCAGATTTTTCAAGGATAATGTCATTGTTTTCTACTTCATGTTGTTATATGAAATATGTTTACTGTATATTTTATTCAACCTTTTGCAGATAATACCCATTTTCTCTCTCATAGTCTTACTGGTTTTATTTCATCTTGGGGGTCTAATGTCTCTTTGTCCTGAAAGTTATCTCCTAGATTTTAAATGATCTGCTATTCCAGAATTCTTCTTAAATATTGGTTACAAATCTTCATTTTACTGTCCTTATTTTTGATTTCAAGTCTATTTTATTTAAAAATGTATCTAAGAAGAGACACTAAGAAAAGGGCTTCAAGGGGAAGCATGGCAGGAGTAAAACCCTGCCTGCTGAAAAGGGAAATCTAGAGGGCCCATAAAAATGCAAGTCCCCATAATCAAACCAGGTCCGCTGGGTTCTGGGGACTGGGACCACCAACCCCCAACAGTATCTATGTTTTGGGTGAGTTCCGCAAATTTCTTTCTCACTAATAAAGTAGGTAACCAATGACCAATAGAATGAGAAAATAAATGACCAATAGAAAAGGGCATAATCTCTGGAGGCACCCAGAAGCCAATGGAAGAACTTGCAAGCAATTCCAAATGGAAAGAGTATTTATACCCCTGTAAGCCCTCCCTTCTTCTCTCTCACCTTTTCTCTTCCATGAGAAGGATCCACTTCCAAATTCTTTGGAAGTGCTCTAAACATTCTTTGTTCTTCCTAAAAAAAATCTCTTAATCATCAGAGAAATGCAAATCAAAACTACTTTAAGATATTATCTAACTCCAGTAAGACTAGCCCACATCACAAAATCCCAAAACCAGAGATGTTGGCATAGATGTGGAGACAAGGGAACACTTCTACACTGCTGGTGGGAATGCAAACTAATACATTCCTTTTGGAAAGATGTTTGGAGAATACTTAGAAATCTAAAATTACACCTGCCATTAGATCCTACAATTCCTCTACTAGGTATATATCCAGAAGACCAAAAATCACATTATAACAAAGATATTTGTATAAGAATGTTTATTGCAGCCCAATTCATAATTGCTAAGTCATGGAAAAAACCCAACTGCCCATCGACCCATGAATGGATTAATAAATTGTGGTATATGTACACCATGGAATATTATGCAGCCTTAAAGAAAAATGGAGACTTTACCTCTTTCATGTTTACATGGATGGAGCTGGAAAATACTCTTCTTAGCAAAGTATCTCAAGAATGGAAGAAAAAGTATCCAATGTACTCAGTCCTACTATGAAACTATAGCTTTCATACGATAGCTATAACCCAATCACAGCACAAGAATATGGGGAAAGGGGCAAGGGAGGGGAGGGGAGGATGGAGGATGGGTGGAAGGAGGGTAATTGGTGGGTCCACACCTATGGTGCATCTTAGAAGGGTACAGGTGAAACTAACTAAATGTAGAATATAAATGTCTGAACATAATAACTAAGAAAATGCCATGCTATGTTAACCAGTTTGATGAAAATATTTCAAATTATATATAAAACAAGCTCATTGTACCCCATGATTGCATTATTGTACATAGCTATGATTTAAATTAAAAAAAAAAAAAAAAGGAAAACTCTCTTTGTTACCCTGAAGTTTGCTCTCTAGTCACACTACCTGTGATGCTCCAATTTTATTTTCCGTTTCTACTCACTTTTGCTTTCAATTACTGCTGTTCCTGGTTGAACTTTCTAGTTCAGCCCCATAATCAAACCAGGTCTGCTGGGTTCTGGGGATTGGGACCACCAACCCCCAACAGTATCTATGTTTTGGGCTAGTTCCTCAAATTTCTTTCTTACTAATAAATTACTCAGAATTAATCTCTAAAAAGATTAGTGTTTATCATTTCTAACAAATGTTTAATTTATGGACATATTTTATTTTTAAAACTAATTTTGTTCCAAAAACTTGATCATTCTTTTTCCAAATTATCTCTTTGTTTTATTTATTCTAGTCTTATCATTTTCTTTATTGACTTTAACATATACTCTTTGTAGAGGTTTTTGTTGTTGTTTTTGTCTTTTTTCCAATGGTTTATTTAATCTAGTTCTTAAGGATATGAATTTCTTTGTTCTGTGCTTTCTGGCTTTTCCTCAAGGTGCTTGATTATATAATAATAAATGGTGAACTTATCTTCTGCAGAAATGGTTTAATGGATATTTTGATGCCCTGGATTCTAATGTAATTCTCTTGAGATGGCTTTATGTTTGAATTTTTATTTGTATTCGCCTACAAAATGGGCTCATGGGTTGCCCCATGTTAGAGTCATACCTAATGTTGCTTTTCTTCATCTGGGGATTTCAGCACCATGAAGACAGTGTGAAAAGTCCCAACACCTATGTATGGTACAAGCTTGATTTCCAGTTTTCAATTACATCTTTTTTATCACTGACAGCTCAGGTGAAGAGTTCAAGTGAACAGCTTGTTACCACACAACATTCTCAAGCTAGGAGGACAAATATTTCTAGTCCTATATTTGAGATAGGTCATCATTTTGTAATTACTTCATTAATAAAAGAGATCAGTTGCATGCAAAGCTGGTATCCTTAATTACAGTCCCCATATAATTTTAGATCTTGTGTCCTAAAAGAGCATGCAATTCACAATTTCCACTCTCATCCAGGTCAGTCACAGTTGAAAAGTTTTCTCTCTGTTTTTAGTTTGCAATCCCATTTCCTTTTTGCTTCTTAGAGCTATATCTTTCTTAGTTTTCAACCTTTCTATATATTAAAAATCATACCTTATCCCCAATTTCATATTTACAGTGGAGACAGGCCTTTTATTTAGCACCTATCATATTGATGAGAAATATGAATCTGATAAAAATCTCTTTCTACAGAAAATCTCTACCAAATATTTTATTATATTATTTCATTATGTAACGGTGTTTATATCCTAATTAAATATATTTTAATTAATCAATATTAATAATAATAATGCAAAGAAAGTAACATTCACATTATCAAATAAGAGTATGTCTATTATAGAATGCTTTGACTCTGAGGTTCAGTATGAAGTCACCAGTTAACTTTTTTTTTCCAATGTCACAAAAAAATAGACAACTAATATTATATGAATAAAAGCAAAAGATAGTTTCAGAAAACAGATCATGCCAAATCATACAGACAATAGAAAAAGAAGAAAAATTTCAAAATCATTCTACTTGATCTGGATACACCTGATATTGAAATTGGAGAAAATATATTTTTATAAAGGGAAATTGCAAACTTATTTCACTTATAAATGAGGATGTAATATCCTAAACAACATATTGACAAGTTGAATTAAAAATTAATGTTTAAGCTTCTGCCAGGAACTCTACCTGCAACTGCCAGGCCCTCCCCCGGCAACTGCCTGACCCTTCACCTGTGCTTGCCAGGCTTCCACAGGCTGCCTTCTGGTAGAGACTCTGCCGGTGACCACCTGGCCTCTGCAGCCCTGTCCCCAGCCAGGAACTCCCCTGGCAACAGCATGGCCCTGCATCCCGCACTTGCCGGGCTTTTGTAGGTCTGCCTTATGCCAGGGACTCTGCCCGCGACCGCCAGGCTCCCAGCCAGGGACACTCCCAGTGACTGCGCAGGCCTCCACCTGGCACCCACGGGGCCTCTGCAGGCCAGACTACTGCCAGGGATCCCCAGGCCTCTCTGCAGGCCCACCACTGGCCAAAAACTTCCCGGACAGCGGCGCAGCCCTGCACCCAGCCTTGAAGGGTCTCCACAGTCCTGCCTTCAATTAGGAACTCCGGCAGCAACTGCTGGGAACCTGCAAGCCCACCCCTGGCCAGAGATTCCTCTGGTGACTGTGTGGGCCTACGTCTAGCACCTGGGCCTCTGCAGGCCTGCCCCTGACAAGGAACTCCCCTGGCAACCACGCGGACCTGTGCCCCAAACATGCTGGGTCCCACAGTCCCGCCTTCTGCCAGGAACCCCACTGGTGACCGCCAGGCCCCCCGCAAGAACGCCCCTGGTCTCTGAGCCTGCAGGGCCTCCGCAAGGCGGCCCTCTGCCAGGGAATCTGCTGGTGATTGCCAGGCCTCTGTAGGCCTGCCCTCAGGCAGGAACTCCCCTGGTGATCACATGGCCTCACGCCTGGCACCCCAGAACTGTGTGCACCATCCCTGCCCTGCTGCTGGATCCAGGGGTGCCAAAGTCCGGGGCTGCTCCTGCACTCAGAACTCCCTGGCTGGGGCAATCCCAGAAGATCTACACAGAGTCACTCACTACAAAGTTTCAGCAACAATAGAGGGGTCACGCCAGGGTCTAATCTTCGAGAGACACCTTCCCAGCTCTGAAGATGCCCAGACACAACAGTGAAAAACAATCATGGGGCAGAATCAACAGAACAACTCTGGCAATATGAATAATCAGAGTAGACCAAACCCTCCAAGTAATGACAAGCAGACACAGCACAAGATCTCCTGCATAGGCAAATGGCTGAGATGTCTGAAATCGAATTCAAAATCTGGATTGCAAATAAGATCAGTGGAATGGAGGAAAAGATGGAACTAGAGTTTCAAGCAATAATTCAAAAGATGACCCAAAAGATGTCTCAAGAATTCAATGAATTCGAAGACAAAATGACCAAAGATTTTGACACATTGAGACAAGAAGTTGCAGCCCTTAAAGATCTGAGAAATTCAGTAGAATCCCTCAATAACAGAATGGAGCAAGCAGAAGAATGGATTTCTGACATGGAAGACAAAGCTTTCAAATGCTCTCAAACCTCCAAAGAGCAAGAGAAATGGAAGGCAAAAACAGATCACTCTCTCAGAGAGCTCTGTGATAACTCAAAGAAACCAATAATTGCCTCATAGGGATCCCCAAAAGGGCTGAAGTGGCTTCACAAGACACAGAGTCTCTTATTCATAAGATTATGAAAGAGAACTTTCCAGACATGCCAGGAGATTCTGAAATTCAGATAGCAGACAGTTTCAGTCCCCAGCACAACTCAACCCAAATAAGACATCCCCCAGGCACATCATAATTAAGTTCACTAAAGT
>CAUYRH010033750.1:0-65008 GCA_963574655.1 Perodicticus potto | reverse complement strand
TGCGGCTGAGGAACCAGCAGGCTGTATGATAGGCAAGGAGGGGGACCTCTAACCCCCCCACCGGAGGCTCCAATAGCCACAAAGGTCGGACAACTGCCAAGGAGACACTTGCACCTTGGTGTCTCCTTCAGTTTACACTTACGACTAAAGACGGAACTTCCATTTCCGATGCCTAGGTCAATTACATGTGAATTTCCTAGGCCTCAATTCCATGAATGGACTCTGTCCATTCATTGATACATTCATTCACCTTGCCCCGGCGGAAGGAACGTGTTCATTCATTTCCTGGCCAAAGAACCCATGCGCCTATGTATACCCAGAGACTAAAAGCCTAAGCACTGAGACACGGAAAGACCGGGAGAGAAACGGAGAGAGCTCTTCTCTCCCCTCTTGAGTACTCTCTCTCTCTACCAGGAGCTTTAGTGGTTTCTGTATTCTTTTCTGTAAATAAATTCTGTTTTACCACTGATGTGTGGTCCGCGGATTTATTCTTCAAATCACCGAGACCAAGAACCTGAAATTCCGGTATCAACAAGATGTTTGAAGCTCATCTTATGCATTGCCTGCTCCAGACCTAAAACGAAACATTTCTCTAGGGAGCCCTCATTCCTTTTAATAGGAAGTGGTATTTATTTCTCATACAATTTCTCTTTAGTAATATCAGAGAGGTTCTTACTGCTGTTTGCCTGGCTCCTTCATCTATTTCTAAATTCATTACAAACTCAGGAAATGGGAAGATAAGTTGTTATCTATTGATTCCCTTAAACTTCAACACTGATCCAAGTGTGATACAGAATAGATTACATCTTTTCTCTTATATTTCTGTATTGATCCAGCGAGTATTTTCTGAATTCTTACTCTGCAGGGTTATGCTAAGCAAAGGGGGTATAATTTTAAGGCAGACACACACAGTCCTGGTCTTCACAGAGTTTTCAGTCTCAGGGAAAAAGGAAAAATGGGAATCAAGAGATCCAATATTAACTAAAAATAGTGTAAGTGTTCACAAGATAGGTACACTGAGATTTAGGTGTCTAATAGGGATTCTGATAAACTCTAGATAGTTGGGAAGAGTGTTCTCTAAAATATAAACCGTATCTAATGTGTGAAAAATAAATAGAAATTACTCAGGCCAAGAGTAAAGGCTTTATACTCTAGGTAGTTGGAAAGAGACTTCCCTAAAACAAAAACTGAGATCTGATGTGTGAAAAATAGGTAGAATTTACTGAGGCCAGGAGTAAATGGCTTATGTATATATTGGGGGTGGGGGAGGCGGTGGAATAGCTGGGCACAGAGGAAGTGAGTCAAGCCAGCAGGTTCCAGACAAGGGCAGAGAGAAACTTGGAACATCTGAGAAACTAAAAGTATGCTAAGGTCTTTATACTTAGGACTGGGCAGAGGTAGACTCCATAGAGCCTTGAGGGCAAGCTGAGGGTTTTAGTCTAGTCTTCATTCTGAGTATAATAGGAAGCCATTAAGGGCTTAAGCAGGACAGAGGCATAATCAGATCTGTATTTTAAAATGAATATTGAATAATATAAAAAAGATTAGCTGGGTCAAGAGTACACTTCAGTATTACAGCTGGAATGCCCTTTGCAATATAGTTCAGGGAAAGCTGACAAGTAGGGTGGTGGCTGTGAAATGTCACTGTCATTTCCTGTCACTGAACAAACACACTTATTTTTTGGCTCTCTAAAGACTTCTACAGACAATGAGAAATCTAGTTAATGGGCTAGATTCCTAACCTGTCTATACCAGCCCCTTTCTGTTCTTTTTTCTTTTATGCCTAATAGGGAAATACAAAAGTGTGACTTAAGTTGATAAAGAAACTTTAGGGACACTGCCACTAAACAAACAGACTTCAAAAGCCTTCAAAAGTAGGGTGGAGAGGCTCTGGGGAAAGGGAAAGAGAGGGGTGGGAGCTGGAAATTTATTTGGATCTCTGAGGAGGAGGAGGACAGGGTGGGTAAGAGGAGAGAGGAGGAAAATGCCTGAGGAGAGAGCCCACCCTTCTCCCCCTACTCAAAAGGGTCTGCTCTGTGCCATCATAGTGGCACCACTAGAATCTGGTCTGTTCCAGCACTGTAAATGGTTTGAAATAGAGAGCAGTGGTAATGGTAAAGGGTTACCACCAGGCCCAGTGCAATGGCTCATGCCTACAATCCCAGCATTTGGGGAGGCTGAGCTATGAGAATCCCTGAGGGCCAGGAGTTCAAGACCAGTTTGAGCAACATAGTAAGATCCTGTCTTTACCAAAAATAGGGAAAAAATATATAACTGAGTGTGGTGGAGCACCCCTGAAGTCCCAGCTACTAGAAAGGCTGATGCAGGAGCATCACCTGACACCAGGATTTGGAGGGTGCAGTGAGCTATCATGATGCCACTGTACTCTCACTGGGGTAACAGAGCAAGACCCTTTCTAAAAACAAAAAAATGTTGAGGAAGGACTAGGATCTATAGCAAGGTAGGAGCAGGTAATGTGTAACAGATGGAGAATTTTAACAACGATAGCTAGAAGGAAGGGAGCCAGAGAGGAACCTGAATGATTCTTTATATAAAATTCTTATGCTATGTGAAAGTGTTCTAAAGATTTTTGAAACTCAAATGCTCCCCAATTCTTTTTACAATGCTAGTGTAACATACTAAATCTGATAGATACAGCAAAAGCAAAGGAGAAAGGAGTAACATAAAAATTACGATTTAACCACTTTTAAGAGAACAGTTCAGTAGTGTTAAGTGATTCATGCAGCTGTGTAACTGATCTCCAGAACACTTTTCATCTTACAAAATTGAAATTCTGCACCCAAGGCCCCACGTCACCCTCCCTCAAGCCCCTGACGAGAACCGTTCTACTTTCTTTTTTTCCTTTTAATAATTTTATTAAATCATAATTGTGTACATTGGTGCAATCATAGGGAAGAATGTGCTTCATATACAATCAGAAACATTTTGATCATAATGTGAAAGATAGCCCTCATAGCATTTTCTTAATCACTATATAAAGACATTGATACTCTACATTTAATAAGTTTCACCAGTACCCTACTAAGATGCACCATCTGCCAAGATTTATTCTTATCCTGTGCCCAAGTTTCAAATTTTTTCTGGCTAAGAAGCAACAAAGTTCACGGATACTTTAGACTAGTGACAGATGAATTATAATAGGTACATCATTAGAATTTATTTAGCCAAAATGTAGACTATACATACACAAACAGAAAACCACTTCAAGCACTTGGCCTGATTCTATGCAGTCCCAGAGTGATATTTCTCTGATGAAATCTTCAGAAGTTCAAGTTGCAACTTGCGGGCCTGAATCTCAGATTTGTCACCTGTCACTTGGAGATGACATCCCGAGGGATGCTGATGAGATAACAGATCAGAGAGTATTTTGTACAGAGCTGCACATCCAAAGTTTTCTGGCAGACTGGAAATTGTACGGAGACTAGGACCCCCTGGGATAGATACAGCAAATAGAAAGTGTTCAATGAGTATCTGTTGAGTGGATGAATAAATTAATAAATAAATAAAGAGAATAAATACGTTACCAATGCTTTTTACAATGGGAAAATAGCTACCATATTCAATTCTTCTGCCTATCATGTTAAGAATAGAATTTATAAATAGTCAAAGTTTCAAGCAAGTAAAATATCTCTTAGGAATCAACATTATAAAGGTTAATGACTTTAAACTGTGCAGTGCAAAATACACCTAAAAATGTGATCTTTTAAACTATATTTTAATTATATACAAAGTATATTATATATAATATCCACACATATAATACATATATATAACATGTATACCTTATACTTCTCTCATCCTCAGCCATTTCTTTAGATTTATATAGGTGCAAAGCCCAGAGTTGAACTCAGCCTAGTCCTCAGAGCTCTTCAGCCTGGTTGGCATTCTTTTTTTTTTTTTTTTGTAGAGACAGAGTCTCACTTTATCGCCCTGGATAGAGTGCCGTGGCGTCACACAGCTCACAGCAACCTCCATCTCCTGGGCTTAGGCGATTCTCTTGTCTCAGCCTCCCGAGTAGCTGGGACTACAGGCACCCCCACAACACCCGGCTATTTTTCTGTTTTCAGTTCGGCCAAGGCTGGGTTTGAACCCACCACCTTCGGTATATGGGGCCAGCACCCTACTCGCCGCCCATGGTTGGCATTCTTGCCTTACTGCCTGACATTAATGTATAGCTGGTGGATGACATTGTAATGTCACAGGGGAGTGACCAGTGGGGTAGGGATGATTATACACAACATATACACATGTTGTCTATTATTCTTTGCATACATTATGTAGATAATGTGCAGAGATCTCATTCATCTTGCCTCCCTCTCACATCCCTCTCACTGTTATTTTCATCGTGTATATTTACCTTTGACTTACTTCCTTTCCTTCACTTTTCTTCTGTTATTTACTTTTAATTAAAAATTGAAGAATATTTTTAGTATTCTTTCATTATCGAATAAAGACTTAAACTTTTACTGTTTAATTTTTTGTTTGTTTTTTATTTCAGATTAATGTTGGGGTACAAATGATTAGGTTATACTATTGTTAGGTAAAATCCCTGTTGTAGTTGTGTCCTACACCAGGAGGTGTGCCATATACCTTTACATTGTGCCAAACAGGTAGAAGCACACCAATCCCCCTCCTTCCCTTCCCCCCATCTTGAATTGAATTGAGTTTTTCTCTTGTGTAGATATGTATTGTCTACTGGCTTCATATTAGTGTTAAGTACATTGGATTCTTGATTTTCCATTCTTGTGACACCTTATTAAGAAGAATGTGCTTCGACTCCATCTAGGTTAATACAAAAGATGTAAAAGCTCCATCTTTTTAATGGCTGAATAATATTCCATGGTATACATATACCATAGCTTGTTAATCCACTCCTGGGTTGATGGGCATTTAAGTTGTTTCCAGATCTTGGGGGAATTGTAAATTGAGCTGCAATAAACAATCTAGTGCAATGTCCTTACGATAAAATGATTTTTTTTTCTGGGTAAATGCCTAGTAATGGGATTGAGGGATCAAATGAGAGGTCTAATTTGAGTTCTTTGAGGATTCTCTACACTTCTTTCCATAGAGGCTGTATTAGTTTGCAGTCCCATCAACACTGTAAAAGTGTTCCCTTCTCTCCACATCCACGCCAGCATCTGCAGCTTTGGGACTTGTGATGTGGGACATTCTCACTGGGGATAGGTGATATCTCAGGGTGGTTTTGATTTGCATTTCTCTGATGATTGGGGTCAATGGGCATTTTTTCATATATTTGATGGCCATTTGTCTGTCTTCTTCAGAGAAGTTTCTGCTCATGTCTCTTGCCCAGTGATATATGGGATTGTTTGCTTTTCTTTTTTTTGATTGATAAATTTGAGTTCTCTGTAGATTCTAGTTATCAACCCTTGTCAGATTCGTAACATGCAAATATCTCTTCCCATTCTGAAGGCTGTCCTAATTGTTGTGTCCTTAGCTGTGCAGAAGTTTTTTAGCTTAATTAAATCCCATTTGTTTATTTTTTGTTTTTATTATACAATGATCAATTTTTTTAAGTAGGCAAGTTCAATATTTCAAAAAGTTTATCCTCAGGAAAACTCTGAATATAATTAGTTTCGCTTTTTCAGGAAATCAGAAGACATTGAGTTTAATTTTATAAATTAAAAATATCTTCCTTCTAATTTGGAAGGTAAATTGTCCTACTGTCACTCAGACTGTCACCACCTCTCCCTCGATATCCCAGGCAGCCTCCTAAATCATCTCTATACCTTTGGTTACTCCCCTGCAGCATTACTGTATCATCCACCAGCAATGCATTAACAGTCTAGCAACAAGGCCAGAATGCCAACTAGACTAGAGAGCTCCGAACTCTAGTCTGAGCCCAACTACTTTCCAGCCATATGAATTTAAAGAAATTTCTTGGTGGGTAGGGCACCGGCCCTATATACCGAGGGTGTCCAGATTCAAACCCAGCCCTGGTCAAACTGCAACAAAAAAATAGCCAGGCGTTGGGGCGGGCACCTGTGGTCCCAGCTACTTGGGAGACTGAGGCAAGAGAACTGCTTAAGCCCAGGAGTTGGAGGTTGTTGTGAGCTGCAATGCCACCGCACCCTACTGAGAGTAATAAAGTGACTCTGTCTCTCTATTAAAAAAAAAATGGATTAGCATGAGAGACACATGTTTCAATGGTTTCAAAAACAAAATGGGAATAGAAATAATTAACTGTTCTGCTGAATTCACAGATTTGTTATGAAACAAGTTAACATAAATAAAAATATTATAGTGTATAAAATGTATAAATAAGAGATGTTATTAAATTTTAAGCTTAGAATGCATTACCTCTAAGTGGCATTGCCCTGCAATGAAAAGCACAGATTCAGAGTCAAATTTCTACTCACTAGCCATATGACCTTGACCATTTAATATGTATTCCTCTATTTTCCCTTCTGTAAATAAGAAGTATAATTGTATTTATAGAGTTTTTGTGATGACTAAATGAGTTAATACTACACAAAGCACTTAAAATGGTTTCTGTTTGATGAAAGTATTTCAAATTGTATATAAAGCCAGCACATTATACCCCATAACTACATTTATGTACACAGCTATGATTTAATTAAAAAAATTAAAAAATGGTTTCTAACCAGAGTAAGTCCTACATAAGTATTTGTTATTATTAACATTATTGCTATAATATTACTCTCTGGCTCAAACGACTATTGTCAGATCTCTGCCTAGCATTCACAGCTGTCCATAATCTTCCCTTTCCTCCTACTTCTAAACACAGGCCAGCTTTGCTCTGGCTGGACTAGTTTTTCCAGGGCCCTGCAGTCAGTCCTGAATTCGTACCTTACTAATTTAGCATCCCTTATCTGAAATGCCCTTTTCTCTCTGATCTATCCATTAATCACGTCTCACCTCCCCAATCACGTGAGCCACACTTTTCCCTTTCTCTGAATTACAATGGCAGTTTTAATCCAGATTGTTCTCCCAGAATTTTAATCACATACTTTTTTGTTCTGCTACTTACACTTCATAATTTACTGTCTTGTTCACCCACAAAGGCATTTTTCCCTTGCTTCTGAGGACTGTTCCCACAAACACTGTGATTCTGAAGATTGAGGCCCTCTTCTGTGGCCATGAAGCCCATGCCCAGTTCATCTCACCTGGACAACGTCAAACCTCAATGGAGAAGGAAAGCCTTACTCTCTTTGGCACAAAGCTGTTAGTGTGAGCCTGGCGCTGTGAATAGCCATGGCCGCAGCCCATGGAAAGTCCAGTGTGAGGGAAAGAAGGAAGCCCAGAGAGGCATAAATAAGAGGCGGAGAGTGGGGACCTGCATGTTGTTCTACTCCTAGTTCTGAGCGTCCTTGTAACTGGCTCTACCCAGCTTCCAACCCCTTCCTACTGTTACACGTGTATATGTCAGTGAAGTCCCCTTGTGCTTTTAACTAGTTTAACCATTAACGGTCTGGCAAAGATATTGGCAAATTATATCTTTTCCTTATTGACAGGCTTCTGTCCCACAGCCAGGCTATTTTCACCTTTAATTATATGACTTGTCCTTGTTCATTACCCATATACGATTGAAGAGCAACAAAAGTAAGTGACTCATTGCTGACCCATGGCATTTCTTGAGCAGCCATTAATTAGCAAAATAGCACTTGAACATAAATTGTTAAGGAGTGCCAGCAAATAAAACCGTAATCGGAATTTTTTCCCTACCTTCTGTGTATGCACCTTTGTGAATTGCTTTAGGCAATTTCCAACTTTAATTTAGAGCTTATCAGGGAAACCAAGTATTACATTAATCTTTAAGAACTGAGACTAAGTGTGCTTGACCCTCTCCATTCTCTTTTCCAGAAACGAGAGATGACCTGAGCCACACATTCATCTTCTCCAGTTGGCTGAGAGTCCCAGACCCTCAGATGCAAGGACCAGGTAGTTGAACTTGGTGTCATCTTTAAGGAGAGCAATAAGCAGAGACCGAGCATATGCCAGGGGCCAGACCTGGTACAAACTGGGGGAAATACAAGAAATAACAAAACTCCTGTCTAAACACTCATTGTCAGCTTCTCTGCCCATATATTTTAGCCTTGACCAGTTTGGTGTGTTCCAACTTCCATCTGCTAGGATCTGCATCTCTGAGCTTGAGAAATTCTTCCAGAAAGCCATTCTTCCAGAACATAGCATCCCAGGAGGGTCGGGGAATTAACCTCCTCAGCCTCCTATAACCCGTTCTCCATAGCCCTCAACCAGTGACCAACAGGGGTGGGTATCTAAACACCCCTGCCCTTTAACACGTGAGGGGCACAGTGCAGAGACACGCGAGTAGCCCTCTATGGCCAGCTCACTAATGGACACACTGCTCCAACACATGACAGGCACACACAGTGCTGACACACACGAGTGGCCCTCTATGGCCAGCTCACTAATGGACATACCGCTTTAACACATGAGGGGCACACACAGTGCTGAGACACACGAGTGACCCTCTATGGCCAGCTCACTAATGGACACACCACTCTATTATTTCTCCAAATCCCTATCAATATTTCTGATATCTCTCCCACTCATCTACAACCCCTCCCCAGGAAAAGAGGGAAGAAAAGAAAAAAAACCCACATATATTTAAAACTTTGCTTCTCTGTCTACTTCCAGGGCAACACAAACTAAGATAATGCCCTTAAAAAGCATATACTCTAGTGGGGAAGATCAGACTGCAAATAATATATTCTTAATAAAGGAGTAAGGAATATAGAAACAGAAAAATAGAGGCTTCCATTCCACATAATTCTAAAAGCTTCAGCCACAAAGAACTCAACCACGGGATTCACAGTAAGTGCAAATTCATGTAACAAGGTCTTAGGCGAGAATGCTGGGAGCCCTGCCTTGTGTTTCCACTGCTGTTACTGCCCAGTTCCCTTCTGACAGATGGTCTCCTTTCCCCAAAACCTGGTTGAGGTCTTAGTAACTCTATGCCCTAAAAGTGAGATTCCACTTAGTGGTAGATTTTCCAGTGAATTCATTGAAATAATAAAAAAATAACTATTTAGTAATATTCTACTACAGTATAATCTACTATGATACTTCTCTAAGCTAATATATATTAAAAACCAGACCTAACACATGTAGCGCAGAAGAGGATCTTTGAGCAAAAGACGTTAATCTCCTCCTTCTTTACCTTTCAGATCAGGGCATTTTCATTCTACCTCGCCAGCTTCATTTTCAGTTGGGACCTAATTGGTCACACTGCAGCTCACGTTGGCCTCTCCGGGAAGTTGACTTTCAGACAGAATTATATTGCAGGTTGTGCTCTGGGGAAGAAAAAGAAAGCAAGGTGGGATGGGAGGTGGGGGAGGCACAGTGCAAAGCAAATTGATGCCAGAGGAAGCTCTGAAGTAAACGAGGCTTGTCAGAAGTTGGCCTGTGTTGAATCAAAATGGTCATGCCTAGACCAGTCCTTGGCTATGAGCTGCCCAGGAGAGCAGCCTGGGGTGAGCACTTGTTTCCCTGCTGCAGACAATGCCTCCAGGCTGTCTGCCCATGCTCCTGGCCAGTGGGACCCCAAGGCCTTTTTTGAAAGGGAATTTGACTATTCATCACTCATTGAGACATTTCTAATCTCCCAGCTACATCCACCTTTGTGAGAACATTGTTTTGGGAAAGGTAAGGGTGGAGGTTGGTTTTTTTTAGCCAGAGCCTCATTCTGTCACCCAGGGTAGAATGCCACGGTATCAGCCTAGCTCACAGCAACCTCAAACTCTTGAGCTTAAGCTATCCTTCTGCCTCACCCTCCCAAGTAGCTGGGTCTACAGGCACCCATAATGACTCCCAGTTAATTTTTCCATTTACAGTAGACACAGGGTACCATTTTGCTCAGGCTGGTCTCAAACTCCAGAGCTCAAGCAATCCTTTCCTGCCTTGGCCTCCCAGAGTGCTGGGATTATAGGCATGAGCCACTGTACCCAGACCCATGGGAGCATATTTTAAAGGTTAAAGGCTGGAAAGCAATTTGGTGTCAGTAACTCCTCATAATTGCCCCTTCTCCTCTCCTTAGGTTTCCAAGGCTTTTACCGACATGTGAAATTCCCAAATACATTTTCTGATATCCCCTAAGCTGTCTGTTATCAATTGAACTAAACTATGAGACTGGAATTTTATGGCATAAATAACCAAATTTAGGGTTAAGGTTAGTGCCAGGCTGGGACATTGAATCAGATGGCCCAGTAGACTCAGGCCTAACAGTCAAGTTCAGGTCATCTAGGACAATCGGGTTGTTTGAGTCTTCAATGCAGCCATCAAATTACTGGCATTAGTCTGTGTCCTTGGGGCCAAATCCCTGTACCACATCTGGAGAGGTCTCTGGGTGACTGACCTAGTCTGTCCCTAAAAGAACTCCTTAAACCGTAGGAAAAGATGGAGCTTTGCATGTTTTGTATTAACCTGGATGGAGCTGAAACACATTCTTCTTAGTGAAATATCACAGGAATGGAAAAGCAAGTGGCCAATGTACTCAATACTAATATGAAGCCAGTTGATGAACTAATACACATCCACACAGAGAAAAACTCAATTCAATTCAAGTTTGGGGGGGGATGGGAGGAGGATGGGTGTGCTCCCACCTACTGGCCACAATGTAAGGGCACATGACACAACTCCTGAGCGAGGCGCACAACTACAACAGGAACCTTCCCTAAAAACGCAAACATTATAATCTAATCATTTGTACCCTCATATTCCTCTGAAATTTTAAAAATAATAATAAAATAAAATACACATTTAAAAAAAAAGAAAGCTCCTTTGAGGTGACTGTAGGTTTGAGTACGTCACTCTGACCCTTTTAATGGGTGGAGGGTAAAAAGGGCACTCAGACAGCCCCGCACCAAGGATGTGGATTTTGCCTGCTCAGATAACTAAATATACCTGGCGGCTACGAGAAGCATAATCTGCCCCAAGTCTCTGCCCTTCCAATTATGTTCCCTGAGCTTGTTTACCACTTTCTAAGAATTTCCTCTGCTCTATCACGGAGCCCTGGCTTGAAGCAAAGATTCACACAGGAAAAGAGATGAAAGAATCTGTGCATTTAGTGCCACATTTTGAAATTTAAAATGATCTAAACAAAATAGGCTGTTGTTATGACTAATTATGTACTGGGTTTGGAAATGAACTTTGCCTGTAGTTCAAAGTGAAAAATTACACGTACATATGCATGTGTTATTTTCTAGGATACTCACCCTGCATTATTTCAAATTCCAAGTTTTCCTCAGTTTGTTCTTTCTTTACCAAAGCAGTCAAACAAAACACACATAAAGATAATAACACAAAAACAAAGGGACATGAATAATTGGAATGTCTCTTCAGTCAGAAGTATTTTTGCTGCCACTAAAGGATTACACTGTGATAAACATTATTACCTTCAAGATCAATGGAATGAAGGGTCTGCCAAATCTAACTCAAGCCAGGAAAATCAATATTGTATTTACAGATTTCAGATGGAAAGATCCAGCATTCATAGCACAAAGAATTTGTATTCTCTTTTCTCCACTCGCCCCTCAATTTCCTTCCAAAACCAAACTATTTACAAGACTTATTGGCAGAAAGCTTCTTGTTCTTAGAGCTGATACTGTAATCGCCAAGCAGAGTACTTTGAGGATTGTACGTCAGCCTCAAGACTCAAGGCAGCCACTCACCCTGGGCCTATTCCTGTCATGCCATTCTTCCTGAAAGAACTATTACTGAAACACATGACCCCACCTATATTATGTGCAGACAAACTGGGTAGATCAAATAGATTTGTAAATGTTTATTGGCTGTTTTGGTAAAGCTGTGCAATGTGATCACGGATCCAAACTCTGCCTTCATTAGCCATGCAAAATTCTCCAGGTCAGTGTTTACATTTTAGCAGCTTATTAAGCTTCTAGATGCTGTGATTCCATCAGCTTCATGGAATCCACTTTGGCATGGCTACACTGACACAGAAATGATGAAGGGCAAATAGATTCAAATTAGTCAGACTCAGTCACACTAGTATACCACTTTACCCCTCATTTACTTCTGAATTTGGATATATCCTATGCAGGTTTATTTGTATCCAGAAGACTCAGAATGGGCCTTCTGATGAATTTAGCAGCCAAAATGAATCATGGCTATTAAGAGAAAAGTAGGAGGACTCTTGCTAAGGACTAATCTGTCATCAATTTTCAGATTGATGTCACCCTACCATGTATGAGAGAGGGTCAGTGACCCAGCTAATGACTCAGTCAATGGAAATGAGCCTGCACTTTGGTAGAGTGACTGGGTCCTGTTCACAATATGTCTTGGAGAGGTTAAGTACAGCCAGGAGAAAGATTGGTCATTTCCATTTCAAGGGGCCTATTATTCACCTGATCCCAAAGGGACTAGCAGACAGCAATTTTCAGAAATCTGTATTTATTTATCTTTTCCCTCAGGGGAAGGAGCAGGGCTAGCCAGAGAAGACAAACAACCATGACAACTACAAATGCACCGTGCTGACCTGGTTGGACCTACCGGGAGCATCTCTCATGCTACACTTCACTGACCTCCATGCAATCAAAAGCTGGAACCAGACAAGTTGTTAGCTTTGTGTTAAATGTTCGGAGCCCTAAAGTGAAAACAAGAATCTAGGAATAAGATTGCTCATATTAGTGACCAAGTAAGGAGTATAAAGAGTAATAACAGCAGTAATCTTTTGCTGTTATTGAAAAAGTAAAAAGGGGGCATAGAATTAAGTAACATTTGAGTAATCACTGTGTGTGTATAATAGAGATTGTACATTTTCGGGCGGCGCCTATGGCTCAAAGGAGTAGGGTGCTGGCCCCATATGCTGGAGGTGGCAGGTTCAAACCCAGCCCCAGCCAAAAACTGCAAAAAAAAAAAAAAATTGTACATTTTCTCATTTAGTCCTCACAACACACCTGAAACAGGCATAACTTTTATCCCTGTGTGGAAAATGTAGGAAATGAGACATAAGGAGATGAAGCAACCTGCCGAGGGGCCTATAGTCTATAAATGGTATATATGAGCAGAAAACTAAGTTCCTGAACTCATCCTAGAAAAAGCGCTACATACCTCCTTGCTGAGGGTCATTCTGGGCACCTCTGAGGCACTCCCCTTGGGGAGCTATGCACTGAGCCAGCACCTCGTCCACTCGCCAAAGTACTTTTTCTAAGATCGGTTCACAAACTCAATTGTCAGGCCTCAAATGATGACGGTTCTGATAGACATTCCAGAAAAAGTGTTCCAAAATTGCTTTGAAGGGTAGACTAGCACTGCCATAGCTTCCAAAGGGGAGCCCCACAAAGGCGACCATAGTGATATTTGGCAATGAGGTACATAGCCCTGTTAACCCCGGGAATCTAAATCCAAACACTAATTTCTCAGCCCCCATGTAAAATAAGGTCCACTCACTGATATGACTAGGTTATTTAAAGATTTTGTTAACCTTTAATATCTCTAAGAAAAAAAGTGTTGCAAAGAGCCAGTAAATATAAGCTCATTCCCATGTTCACCATCTATGGAAATCTCTGCATCTCCACATATTATCCTGAGATTTCTGAAACAATGAACCCTTTTGGAACATATCTAGTTAAAGATTTATTGCTGGTGTTAATATGAGTACCAATAAAAACCAAAGTGATGGCTACTGAATGGTTTTCAGAAAACTAAACAGTCTTTGAACCTGTCTTGAGTCTGAACTCTGGATTTCCATATATGTCTTAAATTATGGTAATGTAAATTTTCCGCTGATACATTTGTTTGGCTACATTTGAGTTTACATAAATATTAACCTCAGAAACCTGGTCTGGGTCTACACCTGCATGAAATCATTAAATTTCCTTGTCAGTT
The DNA here is from genome assembly GCA_963574655.1 of Perodicticus potto. Classification (NCBI taxonomy): domain Eukaryota; kingdom Metazoa; phylum Chordata; class Mammalia; order Primates; family Lorisidae; genus Perodicticus; species Perodicticus potto. The sequence goes on along the minus strand of CAUYRH010033750.1, from coordinate 51,139 downwards.
ACCACTATGAATTCCACATGCTAATAAGAAAGTTGAAGTAAGGCTGGTATTAATCAGATTTTCTTGCTATATTACTGAGTAAAAACATGACAAAATGAATCAGCTGCCAAGTTATGTATCTAAGGGAAAAGAATTCAAACTGCACATAATTAATCCTTATCTCCCAGCTACCATATCATAATCCAAAACATGAAAAACCTGAGTCTGTAGACCTAAAGATTCTCAATGCAATTTGTGGTCATAGTTACCTTCTGCTATGTAACAAATATTCCAAAAATTAATGATCTAAAGCAACGGTGATTTATTGTTTCTTATAATTCTGTGTCTTTTTCCTGGACAGCTCCTCTGCTGGTTGTTCCTGGGTGGCTTACTCATGCATCAGCAAGGCAGGACGCTGGGTGGGAGGTCCAAGATGGCGTCACGAGTCTGGCAGTTGGTTCTAGCTGTTGTGGGGGACATCTCGCTCTGCCTGCTCACGGTCCCTCGCCCCCTCCATGAACCTACACCATCTTCTGCACAAGAGGATCTCAGGAAAACATATCAAGAAACAGGAGGTAAAAGTTTCTCAAGGTCTGTCCAAAACAAAGCTGGCCCAAACTCAAGGAGATAAAACAAGAGACTTCCTCTCTGAATTACAGGAACAGCAAAGATACATTTCAAAAGAGCATGAATATTAGATGGGAAGAATTTATGGCCATGAAAAAATTTCCCACAGACACACAAAAGAGTCAACTGGATTGACTGCATCAATGTCCACATTTCAATATCCTAGATGTGATGATCTAGATAACTCTGTAAGAGGTGACCCGGGGGGGAACAGAGGAAAGACGGCATGAATCTGCATTATTTTTTATAACTACGTGAACATTTGCAACTAGCTCAAAATTTAGAGTTCATTTTTTTTAAGCCAACCCAAAAGAGTCTCCTCATAAAAAGCATTGTAAATGAAGTAGAATTCTCTATCGTGACATTTTATCAGTCCACAGTGAAGTCATAGGTAAAAAGACATATGCCATGTATCGAAACATTTGTTCAATAAATCAGTTTTGAGTAACCCCTTTCCTGATGGAGCATTATCTCCCAGTATTTATTAATTCCAAACTCTCTCTAGGAAGCCGAGGCTGGAGCTCAAAAGTTCAAGATCAGCCTGAGCAAGAGCAAGACCCTGTCTCTACTAAAAACAGAAAAACTAGGTGGGTGTTCTGGCAGACGCCTGTAGTCCTAGCTACTTGGGAGGCTGAAACAAGAGGATCACTTGAGCCCTGGAGTTTGAGGTTACTGTGAGCTGTGATGCCACAGCACTCTATCCAGGGTGACAGAGTGAGACTCTGTCTCAAAAAAATAAAATAGGCTCGGCACCTGTAGCACAGTGGTTACAGTGCCAGCCACATGCACCAAGGCTGGTGGGTTTGAGCCCGGCCCGGGCCAGCTAAGCAACAATGACAACTGCAACCAAAAAATAGCTGGGGATTGTGGTGGGCGCTTGTGGTCCCAGCTACTTGGGAGGCTGAGGCAAAAGAATCACTTGAGCCCAGGGGTTTGATGTTGCCATGAGCTGTGACACCATGGCACTCTACTGAGGGTGACATAATGAGACTCTATCTCAAAAAACTAACTAAATAAATAAATAAAATTACCTTTAAAAAAATAAATAAAATAGGGGCGGCGCCTATGGCTCAAAGGAGTAAGGCGCCGGCCCCACATGCCAGAGGTGGTGGGTTCAAACCCAGCCCCGGCCAAAAAAAAAAAACGCCAAAAATAAATAAATAAGTAAAATAAAAATTCCAAAATCTGTGACAACCCACAGAAAGGAATAAAAGTGACGATCCCAGACCTGACAATGAAATAGTCAGTGAGAAAACACCACCACCAGGTATGGAGAGAGTAAATATGTTCAGAGCCTTCATTCTAGAATGTTACAGCCTTCCAGGAAATATACTGCAACTTGTTTCTAAAACAATGAAGAGACTCTGCAGGCTAGCGCTTTTTCTCTATATCTTGACCCCTATTGTCCAGAGACACAGGATAGTCCACACATTCCTCAACTTACGCGAGTTAAGACTTTGCTCCTTAGTTCTTCTCATCTCTCCCCTGCCCCTTCCTCATCTGCCAACCCAAATTTGACAAGGATAACGTGGTGTGTTCTACTACTTTTACACACCTAGCATCCACTCACCATTTGTCTCTGAGGGTTGCTGGAGGCCAACCCCCCACTCGAGTGAGAAGGTGGCATGTGACCAGCAGGAAGTTAACAGCACAGTCGGGAACAGAAAGATGACCAAGCTGGCCAAGAAGGGTCAGGCCTAGGACGGTCATCAGCACCCAGGAGCATCCGTGTCTGCTGTGGTGTGTGTTTGCTTATTTATTTATTGGGTGGGATTTGTTGGGGGCACAAAGAATTAGGTTACACTTGCTGCATCTGTTAAATAAAGTCCTTCTTATAATTGTGTCCTGCCCCCAAGAGTTGTGACCCACCCACCCCCTCCCTCTTCCCCTCTCTATTCCCCTACCCACTCCCTTGTATTAGCTCATCTACTGCCCCAGAAATGATCACATGTCTGGGGCCTGTGGGCCAAATAAGTTGGTATTTAAAATTAACCATCACACTCAGGGTAGAAATAACAAATCTTAGCAAATTTCTTTGCTAAAATTGGATTCTTGCTTCTCTACTCTTGTGATGCTTTACTAAGAAGAATGTGTTCCACCTCCATCCAGGTTAATACAAAAGATGTAAAGTCTCCATCTTTTTTATTTGCAGTTTTTGGCCAAGGCTGGGTTTGAACCCACCACCTCCAGCATATGGGGCCAGCACCGTACTCCTTTGACCCACAGGTGCCGCCCAAGTCTCCATCTTTTTTTAATTGCTGAATAATATTCCATGGTATATATATACTACAGCTTGTTAATCCATTCCTGGTTTGTTGAGCATTTAGGTTGTTTCCACATTTTGGCAATTGTAAATTGAGCTGTGATAAACAGTCTAGTGCTAATGTCCTTATGATAAAAGGAGTTTTCTTCTGAGTAGATGCCTATTAATGGTATTGCAGAATCAAATGAGAGGTCTAGTTTGAGTTCTTCGAAGATTCTTCATACTTCCTTCCAAAAAGTTTGTATTAGTTTGCAGTCCTGCCATCTACTGTGGTGTTTAAAGGTCAGGATGGGAACCGGGAGCTACTGAGTGGATGTTGCCAATACTAATTGTAAGCTGGCCCAGAAACGATGGCAGCAGGAAGGAAAGCCAAGCAGAGAGATGCAGGGAGAGACTAGGTCTTGGTGACAATGATTGAGACTCTGGCTTCATCCATCCCAGATCCCCAGTCAGACTTTTTTATTACATAAGGAAATAAAATTCTATTTTGGCATAAGCTAGTTTGAGGGGGGTTCTCTTCAGTCATGACAATGAGTGTCCTAACCAATACAAAAGAGGTGGATTCAGAGGATCTGGGAAACCAGGACAGAGGACTGAACAGGAGAATAACTACCAAATTTCTGGAGATGAATGAAAACTTGGCTGCTGTGTACTAGCTTTTTTTGTCTTCTCTGACATCTGAGGCAAAAAGCTACCTTACCATTCCACAGGTAGAACCAGCAGCTCTGGTCTCAGAATTTGATGAAATTATATCAGGATTCTATCATGGTATGATCTCCATAACTGAGGAAGAAACAGTCTAATTGCTCAATAATTTTTAAAGGTTGGTATTTAGTACCAAAACAAAAAAGGAGCATCTGTGTGTTTATAGAACATTAAGGAGAAAGATAATAGCACATGATGACCCAAAACATCAAACAAGATGCTTTGGTTACAAATATTTAAGGTACAAATCCTGGATTAGAGAAACAAATGTCCCACTAAGTATGTCGTTCATTCAGAGTTCTCCAGAGAAATTTATCCAGTAAGACATGTACACAGAGAGAAACACTGACTTTAAAGATTTAGCTCACAACATTATGGAAACCGACAGGTCCAAAATCTGAAGGCTGGGCCATCACACTACACCGAGGAAGACAGCAATTGCTGTAGGACAAACCTGTCTGCTGGTGGAATTCTCCCTCAGTTGGCCAGGTCAGTCTTTTGTCATATTCAGGTCTTTAACTGATTGGATGAGGCCTAACTGCATGTGGAAAGCAATGCTTTATTCAAAGTCCACTGATTGAAGTGTTAATCTCATATAAAACAGAAACATTCATGATATTATTTGACCACATATTTGGGGCCTGTAGACCAGATAAGTTGGTATTTAAAATCAACCATCACACTGAGGATAGAAACAACAAATCTTAGTAAATTTCTTTTCATCATCAACTAAATTTTTCTGGCTCACAAATCCAGATCTATCGGAAAAGGACATACCAGCATTCTATCATTGACTTTCACATCTAAAAGATGCAGAAAGCATTGTTAGATATAATAGGAAGAGTAATGTCCCAGAGGTGAAAAAAAAAAAAAAAAAAAAAACTTGAGTTCTAACTTTACCAAATCATTTTGCCAAGCTAGATCTCAATTTCCTAATCTGCAGGATGAGGAAGTTAGAACTACCAACCTATAGGTGCTTTCTAACTTTAATGAGCATCAGTTATGTCGTGGTTTTAATCTCCTCTCTCATCTCAGACCACCAACTTTGCTCTTTCCTAGAATCTCTATAGTCTATATTTATAATACTTGCTGAAAATGCCAAATTGGATATTGTTCTCTTTTCTAGCTCCAACCTTTATGCTATTTAAATAAAAGTAGGACATGCGCTGCTGAGAATGGCAGTGAAGGGGTCCGTGGGCGTAGGCAGCAGCCTCGCCAAGGTGACACTGAGCTGCTAGAGACAGCCCACACTAGGATTTTCTCAGCTATTTCAGGTGAAAGTTTTGCTTTTTTAAAGGACAACTACTTAGCTCCAAAACACAGAACTGATGACAAAAAAAAAAAAAATCCCCTAGCTCTTACCTTAGAGCATGTGTGCTCTTGAGAAATTTCATCCCAGGGGAAAAAGACATTTCAAAATAATCAAGAAAGATGTGAAGGCAATAATGTCAATGAGATGATAGAATAGGAGGTATCTCCCTTGTATTCTCCATGCAGCAGCAATAATTTCACAGCCAAACATGAACAAGAGTACTTTTATATAGCCTTGGGATTTAGGTAGGAAACGGTAAAAGTTCTTGGAGCCCAAGACAGAGGAGGGTCATTTTGACAGGGAAGACCCACACCCAGCTGGCAGACTCACCAACTGCGGTTCTGGCTCCAGTCCCAGAAACAGCCTCATTCTCTTGTAGACTCAACTACAACCTTGTTTGGCCTTGACCCTGCCACCAGATTATCTGCCATGGAGATAATGGAGTAATCATACCTACTCATGCCTTGGGTGATAGGTCTGTTGACTTCAGTGCTGGTTATGGATGACCTTATACCTCAGCTCCAGCATCTCTCAAATGTAACAGGAGTCCTGCCTATCGGGGACTGGAAGAGTATATACCCATCCACACCCCAGCAGACAGGCACAGCCATTGAGGTCAAGCTTCAGCTCCTCTCAGCTACAGTCTGGGAATAGCCCTGCACCATAGGGACCCACCAGAAGAGACACCCATCAGGGCCCCCAGAGGCAGTCTTGCAGACCTCAACGTTGGCAGCCCTGAAACTCAAATCCAGCCCCTCTCAGCCATGGTAGAGGACCAACTGCCCAAGGAACCAATCCAGTGACACTGTGTGAGCTCTCTCAGGTACCAAGAGGAAGATATATTGTTAATATACCTGATAACAGAACTGTCACCTGTAGACCCTGAAGCGCACTGTCATCCTAGTGCCAGTCCTACTGACCAAGGTCTCAGAAACAGACCATTTCACTGAAGGACCAGGCAGAATTTATGCCAAATCCTATCCCTGGCAACAGGCCCACCAATTACAGACTCCACTAAAGACCCAATAGCAGCCATGTAATCTAGCTCTAACCCATTTAACCACAATTCCAGAGATAATCCCATCAGCCCAGAAACTTCATAGGAGACTTTTACCTACAAAATCTAGACTGTAAAGCTGGAACAGGCATTTTCACCTTCAAATACACAGACATCATTGCAAGGCTACACACAGAGAATCAGTCAAACATGACACCAACAAAGAAAACTAACAAGGCTCCAGCAACTTACCCCAAGAAATACAGATCTATACATTTCTTGAAAAAGAATTTTAAATAATCTGATATAAGCTTGACAAGATTCAAGAGAGCATAGACAACTAAACAAAATAAAGAAAATAGGGGTGAACAAAATGCAAAGTTTAACAAAGAAGTAGAATCTGAAGCCCGTACACTGTACCCCATGACTGAATTATTGTACACAGATATGATTCAATAAAAAAATAAATAAATAAATAAATAAATAAAAGGATATGGAAAAAAAAAAAAGAAATTGTGAGGCAAAAAAAGAACCATACAGAAATCCCAGAGTTGAAGAATTTAATGATAAGAATGAAAAAATCAATAAAGAGCTTCAATAACAGACTTGATTGTGAGAAATAAAGAATTAATAAATTGGGCAGGTAAGGGAGCTCACACATATATGTCCTAGCACTCTGAGAGGCTCAGGCAAGAGGACTGCTTAGCTCAGGAGTTCGACTAACTGAGAAAGAGTGAAATCCTGTCTCTACTGACAACTTAAAAAAAATTAGCAAAGCACTGTGATGCATGCCTATAGACCCAGCTACTTGAGAGGCTGAGGCAGGAGGATCACTTAAGCCCAGGGGTTTGAGGTTACAGTGAGCTATGATGATGCCACTATTCTCTACTGGGGGTGACAGATTGACACTCTATATCAAAAAAGAAAAAATGGAATAGAGTCCTTGCCTGTTTTTTTAGCTTGACTATTGTTGGTATATATAAAGGCTACAGATTTATGGGTGTTGATTTTGTAACCTGAGACACTGCTATAGTCCTTGATCACTTCTCAGAATTTTGTAGTAGAATCCCTGGTATTTTCCAGATATACAATCTTATCATCTGCAAAGAGTGAATGTTTGATCTCTTCTGACCCTATATGGATACCCTTGTTCACCTTTTCTTCCCTAATTGTAATGGCTAAAACTTCCATTACAATGTTAAAGAGCAGTGGAGACAATGGGCAACCTTGTCTGGTTCCTGATCTGAGTGGAAATGATTTCAATTTAACTCCATTCAATACGATATTGGCTGTGGGTTTACTATAGATGGCTTCTATCAGTTTAAGAAATGTCCCTTCTCTACCGATTTTCTTAAGTGTTCTGATCATAAAGGGATGCTGGATATTATCAAAAGCTTTTTCTGCATGAACCTCAGAGAATCATATGGTCTTTGTTTTTTAATTTGTTTATGTACTGAATTATATTTATAGATTTACATATATTGAACCATCCTTGAGACCCTGGGATAAAACCCACTTGGTCGTGGTGTATAATTTGTTTGATGTGTTGCTGAATTCTGTTTGCTAGAATCTTGTTGAATATTTTGGTATCAATATTCATTAGTGATAAAGGTCTATAATTTTCTTTTCTTGTTGAGTCTTTTCCTGGTTTGGGGATCAAGGTGATGTTTGCTTCATAGAATGTGTTGGGTAGAATTCCATCTTTTTCTATATTTTGGAAAAGGTTGAGTAATATAAGTACTAATTCCTCCCTAAAGGTTTGGTAGAATTCTGATGTGAGGCCATCAGGTCCCACGCTCTTCTTTTTAGAGATATTTTGTATAGTTGATGCAATTTCAGAACTTGACATAGGCCTGTTCAACATTTCCACTTAATTCTGGCTAAGTCTTGGAAGGTGGCATGCATCCAAGTATTGGTCAATTTCCTTCAGATTTTCATATTTCTGAGAATAAAGTTTTATTTAATATTCATTAAGGATTATTTGAATTTCTGAGGAGTCTGTTTTTATTTTGTCTTTACCATTTCTGATTGATGAAATTAGAGATTTTACTCTTTTTTTCCGGGTTAGGTTAGCCAAAGGTTTATCTATTTTATTGACCTTTTCAAAAAACCAACTTTTTGATTTATTGATCTGTTGTATAATTCTTTTATTTTCAATTTCATTTAATTCTGCTCTAATTTTGGTTTTTTCTTTTCTTCTGCTCAGTTTGGGGTTGGAATATTCTTCCTTCTCCAGTTTCTTAAGATGTTCAATTAAGTTGTTAACTTCTTCTCTTTGCATTTTCTTGAGAAAGGCTTGGAATGCTATAAATTTCCCTGTTAGGACTGCCTTTGCAGTATCTCAGAGGTTCTGATAATTCATGTCTTCATTGTCATTTTGTTCCAAAAATTTGGTAATTTACTTCTTAATTTCATCTATGACCAGCTATCCTTCAACATAAGGTTATTTAGCTTCCATGTTTTTGTATGAGTGTGCAGATTCCTGTTGTTATTGAGTTCAACTTTTATTCCATGATGGTCTGAGAGGATGCAAGGAATAATTTCTATTCTTTTAAATTTACTGAGGTTAGACTTGTGACCTAAGATGTGATCGATTTTGGGGTATGTTCCATGGGCAGATGAGAAGAATGTGTATTCAATTTTGTTAGGATGAAATGTTCTGTAGATGTCGGTTAAATCCAGTTGTTGAATGGTTAAGTTTAAATCTAAAATTTCTTTGCTTAGCTTCTTTTTGGAGGATCTTTCCAACACTGCTAAAGGAGTATTAAAATCTCCAACTACTATGGAGCTGGAGGAAATCATGTTACTCATATCTATTAGAGTTTTTCTTATAAATTGAGGAGCATTCTGGTTGGGTGCATAAATATTAATAATTAAAATCTCATCATATTCATCATATTGAGTAACACCTTTAACAAATATTGAATGTCTGTCCTTAGCCTTCCTTATTTTGGTTGATTTAAAGCCTATTGTATCTGTGAATAAGATTGCAACACCTGCTTTTTCTGTTTTCCATTTGCCTGGAATATAGATGACCATCTTTTCACCTTGAGTCTAAATTTATCTTTTAATGTAAGATGAGATTCTTGTATGCAGTATAATTCTGGCCTTGGTTTTTGTATCCAGTCAGCCAACCTATGCCTCTTTAGAGGACAATTTAAACCATTCACATTAATTGAAGATAATGACAAATCTTTAGAAAGTTCAGGGGACATTTTTAATCCTTTCATCACTGTGGAAGTTGGAATTTGATAAAAAGTTTCTGGGTGAGTTTATTTTTGTGGTGGAGGATTATGCTGGTCATTATGAAGGATAGGTACAAGAATATCCTGGAGAGCTGGTTTAGTTATAGCAAATTTCTTCAACATGTGAATGTCATTAAAGTATTTAATTTCTCCATCATAAATTAAACTCATTTTAGCTGGGTACAGGATCCTGGTATGAAAGTTCTTTTGTTTTAGGAGATTAAAAATCAATGACCATTCTCTTCTAGCTTGAAAGGTTTGATCAGAGAGATCTGCAGTTATTCTAATATTCTTTCCCTTGTAGGTAATGATTTTCTTATGTCTGGCTGGTTTCAGAATTTTCTCCTTCATATTAACTTTAGTGAAGTTAATTATGATGTGCCTGGGGGATGTCTTATTCAGGTTGAGTTGTGCTAGCGTTCTGAAACTGTCTGCTCTCTGAATTTCAGAATCTCTTGGCATGTCTGGAAAGTTCTCTTTCATAATCTCATAAAGAAGAGACTCTGTGCCTTGTGACGCCACTTCATCGTTTTCAGGTATCCCAATAAGGTGAATATTGGTTTTCTTTGAGTTATCCCATTGCTGTCTGAGAGAGTAATCCATTTTTGCCTTCCATTTCTCTTCCTCTTTGGAAGTTTGGGAATGTTCGAAAGCTTTGCCTTTCATGTCAGAAATCCTTTCTTCTGCTTGCTCCATTCTGTTCCTGAGGGATTCTATTTCTCAGATCTTTGAGGGCTGCAACTTATTGGCTCAAAGTGTCAAAATCTTTGGTCATTTTGTCTTTGAATTGGTTGAATTTTTGAGACATCTTTTGGGTCATCTTTTGGTTTACTGCTTGAAATTCTAATTGCCTCTTTTCCTCCATTCTGCTGATCTTATTTGCTATCCAGACTCTGAATTCGATTTCTGACATCTCAGTCATTTGCTTATGCGAGCAATCTTGTGGTGTGTCTACCTTGTCGTTCCTTGGGGGAGTTGATGTACTCTGATTATTCATATTGACAAAGTTTTTCTATTGATTCCACCTCATGATTATTTTTCACTGTTGTCTATGACTGTCCTCAGAGTTGGGGAGATGTCTCTCCCAGATCAGACCCCAGCAGGATTACTCTGTTGTTGCTGGATCTTTGTAGGGAGTGACCCTGTGTAGCTCCTCTGGGACTGCCCTACCCAGGAAGTTCTGGCTGTGGGAGCAGCTCTGGAGTGTGGCACCCCCAGATCAAGCAGTAGAGCATGGGATGGGTCACCCCCTTTGCAAAGCTAGCCTGTGCTTCCATCAGTCTTTGGCTGGGAAGAGGGCTCCAGAGGGAGGGCATGGGTCGTGCAGCCTCCTGAGTCCCTGGTCAGATGGGTGGTGCCGGTGTGTAGGCAAGAGAGGGTAGAGGAGGAGGCAGGTTGTGTGGCTCCCAGAGTTCCTGGCCTGGGCAGGCAGGCAGAGGCCCAGCAGGTTCCTGTCGGAGTCTCTGGCCGGTGTGGGTGGCAGGAGAGGAGGGTGTGGATCAGAGCCATGTGGGGGTCCCAGTGGGCTGCAGGCCAAGGCCAGACGGGGCACAGATCGGCACCCCGGGGGGAGTCCTGGAGGACTTTCTGGCCATTGCTGGCAGTGAGCCAAGGCCCAGCAGGGTGCCAATCAGGGCCACTTGTGGGTCCTGGCTGAGTGGAGTTCCTGGCCACTGTGGGCAGTGGTCCTGGGGCATGGATCGGAGCTGGGGAGGGTCTCAGCAGGCTGCAAGCCAAGGCTGGGCGGGGCACAGATCAGCACCACACATGAGTCCCAGCAGACTTCCTGGCCAATGCTGATGGTGGGCCAATGCCCAGCGGGGATCCCGGCAGAGTTTCTGGCCTGGAGGCTGGTGGGAGCTTGGTGGAGTGTCTTACCTGGCTGGCTGCCTGGTCCAGCAGAAAGTGAGGGTGGGTGCTGCTCAAGTCCTCCTCCCTCAGTTTCAGCAGAGGTCAGGCTTGTGGTGCATCAGGTAAGGGGGGAAGAGTGCCCTGGAAGTTCAGAATGGCGGAAAACTTTAGTTCAGTTTTTCTCCCTGAAGCTTGGTTTTGTGAAGTCGCAGCTTCCCTCAGAGGTGACCTACAGTTATCACTTCTCTCTCTCAGCTGGGTTGCCAGTCTTCAGCTCAACTGGGCAGTTTCTAAAGGTTATCTTTCCTTTTGGACAGGAGCCTCTGTCAGAAGCTGTTTCCAGTTGGCCATCTTTTCCCCCAGCCTCTATCATTCTGATCTTAATGTTAATTTCCCTGATTGCTAATGAGGTAAGCAACTATTCATATGTCTGGCCATTCCTTATGTATGAAATATATGTTTATGCCATTTTTTTCTATTGACTTATTTTTATTATTAATTTATGGGAGTTTTTAATGGATTCTGAACTAGAACTTTTTTAAAGAAAAGAGTATGTATTGCTAATATTTTTTCTTTGTTTTTGTATAGTTCCCCCCCTTTGTTACTTTATGGTATCTTTTGATGAACTTTTGTTCTTTATTTTAATGTAGCTAAATTTATATTTTTCTTTTAAAATTAGTAATTTTGTGTTTTATGTAAAAAGCATTTCTTAACCAAAGGTCAAAAAGATACTCTGCTATAGTTTTAACTAAGTGCTCTTTGTCACATTGAATGTCTTATCTAAGTAGAACTTTTTTTTTATGGATAAAGATGCTCACAGTAACATGTATTGATAAATCCTTTTTCTACTGACCTACAACACATGTCTTCCATATACTAAAGTTTTTAAATAATGGATCTGCTTTGCATTCCTATTTTATTTCACTGGTAAATTTTAACCTCTTTCTCTCTGCCTCAGTCAGTATCCACTGTATAGTTTTATGATAATACATTTAAAGATTGATAGAGTAATGGACTTACTTTTTTTGTTTCATAATATTGGCTATTATTGATCCTCTGCTTTTTGACCCAAACTTTCTAATAAACTTGTTAAATTCCACTTGACTTCACTCTGGTTTTGGAAAGAATGAATATCTTTATTGTTTTAAATATTCCTACCCCCAAACACATCTCTCTAGTTTCTTTTTTTTTTTAAGATTTTCTTTAACAGATTGTTAAACAATATTTTTCATGCAGGTCTTGCATATCTTTCATAAGATTTATTCTCTGGTTTTCATGATTTTCTTGCTGATGTGAAAAATGTCACCTTTTACAATTATGTTTCCTGGTGATAATATATGGAAATAGATCTTATTTTTCCACATTGATCTTATATCTGACTTTCTTACTAAACACTCTTATGATTTCTCATTTTTTTTGTTAGAATTCTTTGAGCTTTTGACAGCATATAATAATAACATTTGAAAATTATGATAATTTGGGATTTTTCCTTTGTAATATTTATGTGGTTATTTGCATGCCCTTGAATTACATGCTGCCTAGGACCTCCTGGACAATACGGTATATAAGCTATATTATGGAATACACTGTATTGATTAGAAGAAAATCCTTTGAATGCTTTACCATACTGAACGATGTCTTATTTTTGTTGGGCATGCATTATAAGACTCAGGAAGTCCTTTCCCATTATTGTCTGGTAAGAGGTATAATCATGAATGTGTGTTACATTTTATAAATTTTATAAGTTATTTTTTCAGTTTATTCTGTTTATTTGGCAAAATGCCTTTACTGATTTTTCTGATTTAAGCTGCATTGTAAGTTTTTGATAAAGCTCAACTTGGTTGTAGATGATAGTCTTTTTGTACTTTGCTAGATTTAGTTTTGTAGCACTTTTACACATCTCTTTGGGAGTGATAATGACCCACAATAATCTTCTCCATTGTGTATACATGATTTTTGTACTAAGGGATGCTAATCTTATAGAATGTATTGGAAATTAGCCCCTCTTTTCCTGTATTCTAGAGAAATTGTAATAGAATGCAATAGAAAGATTCTTGAAAATGAGCTTGATAATCTCTGTGTGGTATTTTCTTTATAAGAAGATTTTTAACGCTTGATTCAATTTCTTCAATATGCATGAATTTTATAGATTTTTAATTTGTGTCTCAAGTCAGTTTGGTAAGGTATTAAGTACTTTAAATTATTAAATTTATTTGCTTTACATTATTAATTTTCTTATTTTAAAAATGCCTGTTGTAGGGCGGTGCCCGTGGCTCAGTGAGTAGGGCACCGACCACATACACCAAGGCTTGCGGGTTTGAACCCAGCCCAGGCCAGCTAAACAACGACAACTGCAATGAAAAAATGGCTGGGCATTGTGGTGGGCACCTGTAGTCCCAGCTACTTGGGAGGCTGGGACAGGAGAATCACTTACACCCAAGAGTTTGAGGTTGCTGTGAGCTGTGATGCCACAGCTCTCTACTGAGAGATTTTGTCTCAAAAATAAAGATAAAAATAAAATAAAATGCCTCTTGTATTTGTGAAATATCTGTATCTTCATTCCCAAAATTGTGTACTTGAGAGATTTCTTTACCTTCCTTTATTGATTTGCCTATTTTATTATTTCAAGTAACTAACTGTGGGTTAACTTACACTTCCTCTTATGTTTGTTTTCTGCTCACTGATTGCCATTAGTGTGTTAGGCTACTGTTCTTCACTTAACTTCTTCTTTTTTTTTTTTTTTTTTTTAGACACAGAGTCTCACTTTATCACCCTGGGTAGTGCTGTGGCATCACACAGCTCACAGCAACCTCCAACTCCTGGGCTTAGGTGATTTTCTTGCCTCAGCCTCCAAAGTAGCTGGGACTATAGGCTCCCGCAACAATGCCTGGCTATTCACTTAACTTCTCAACAGAACAATTAGGTTGCTTATTTTCATACTGTCTTTGTTTCTAAAGTAAACACTTAATGGCTACATATATAAATTTACCTCAAAATACTCTTATGGTTTGATCTTTTCATTATCACTCCTTTCTAAGTATTTTGTAGTTTCTGTTATGGTTTCTTTTTTGACTGACCAATTTTCAAACTTATCTTTTGAAATTTATAGATATGTGAGACATCTAAAACTAAGAAGGCTGACAAGTGTAAATGACAACACTTGAGGAAATTACATGTTACCTTTTGCTTCATTTTATTTAAACTTATAAGAGACATTATTTATTATCCTTGCTTAAGGAAACTGAGGCTTCAAGAGTTTAAGTGGTTTGTCTAATGCCACATAACTCATAAATGGTGAAGCCAGCATTCAAGTCAGTTCTGCCTGATTCTTGTACTGCTACTCTTTAAACCTTCCATATATTCAATAGGTAATTTTAAAGCTTTCTTCCTGACTCTAATATTCTATGAACTGGAAGAATAAATAAAGATTGCCAAGTGTAATTAAGGAACAGCTTAGGTACTGAGAGCTTGTACTCTAGTTGCTACCAATTTTTCTAAATTCTTAAGTTTTAATTGGGAAAATGTACTTCTCTCAGGCCTTTTTTTTTTTTAATTGATACATGCTGTGAGATGAATTTTTAGAAATTGACCTTGTCTTATTCCCCCTCCCGCCCCCAACAGGGCAAATTTGCCACACGTGCCTTGGCAGCATAAACAACCATCACACAGAGGGCCTGGTGACCTAACATACTCCATCATCTCCCCGGCCTAACAGGGGTTCTTTTAGGTCATGGACCACTTTTTCCTCTTGTAGATTTATTGAAAGTTTGTGTGTTCATGCTCATTAAGTAACTTCTAGCAACCTTGGCTAAATAAGTTGGTAAAAGACTGAACTCATAGTCAGTATTCATAATACACACATGCAGAGCTCATAATATATGTGACAGTTGACTCACTTAAATCACCCAATTAATTTTTTGTAGTCTTGCATAAATATAACTAAGTAGCTACAGAAATGAAAGATGTTTTCAAGTAAAATTTGACTCCACTGAACTCATAGAATCAGTTTCATTTTAGGTGATTTTTAGAGAAAGTTGTTTTGAAGGCAAAATATTCTTAAAAGATTGAATTTGTTTCTGCCCTCATTTAAAAAAAAATATTTTCATGAAAAGCCTACTGATTTTATCATCTATTAATCTTCAGTGGAAAAAGTACTCCTTTGTTGATGTAGAAAGCTTAATCTACTAACAAATAATGCACATACATGTTTATAACTATTAACCTCATCTTAAATACGTGTGGTTTTAAATCACAAATAACTGGCAAGTTATAATCTGGCTTCTTTCACTAGCAGAATACTTCCATATCTTAAGTGGTACATTCAAACTTGAGTAACATAAAGCTGTGAGGACATTTTGGCGAGAGATAATTTAGATACCTACTAACTGCTGTATTTAACTCTCTTTTTACTGATTGTGATATCGACCATGTGATATTGACTATTGACCAATAGTTCAAACTCTGTCACAAGAGACAACTGGAGTTTCACAAATGGTAGCCAGGTGCACAAATCAAATTACAATCTTCCCTGTTAACCAGGGTTTTCTTTTTGAGAAGAATATCATAGGAACACAGAGCTAGGGAGAAATGTTAATGTCAGTCGTCACATACCAGATGAATGTCATTGTTATGCAAGTGACTTAAAAAGCCATGAATATTAGTGCACAAAATATAATTCTGTAGAAGTAGGGGGAGATGTCTCATAGGAGTTGCCTAGGGAAATCCATTTAGGGATGAAAACCAAGACTTCCTCATTCTGGCTGGTTCTATTAAGGGCAAATTGTCTGTGGAATCTCTTATCTATCTTAAAACATATAAAGTGAAGTGGAAAAGGAAGGAGAGGGAATATGCAGCAGACAGAACTGAAAGAATCTTTCTTTAATTTCTTCTTAAAAACTCTGATGGAAACTGAGTGCTTATGAATTATTTCACTCCATCTTAGACAATTGTTTCTGTTGGGCAAATAAAATGATAGATTGATTGGCTGTGGATTGGCTGATGTCAGCAGCCAAATTAATGAAACTGAGAGAGAATAGTAGCAAAGGTCACTACTGTATTTATATGAATAGAACTGAAGCAGAAAAAAGGGTCCAATGTCTATCTGATTTATTTCATGGTTCAAGCTGAACAGATTAACCTGATTGTTTGTGTTATAATATTACACTGAAGTTCCTAAGTTAGCAAATGGTGGGCTGTCATCCTCAAGTTCTTTGTTCTTTTTATCACATGCCATTGATAATTTCTCACCTGACTGAGTGGGGGAAATTAATTATCGAAAGGTACCTCTTCTCTCTGTTGTTATTTTCTTTGTCATGCAAATGCCACTTACTATTTATTTTAAATTACTTTCCCTACTTAATGTTGGGTAAAATTAATGTGCTGTTAGCTAAGCAGAGATTTATAAATAGATTTACCCCTTGATTTCTCCTCCTCTATTTGCTACTATTAATTACTTTTAAGTACTAATGCTTTGGGAGTATAACTGGAATTTCAGCAGTATTTTTCTCTAGCAATTATAACTCATATCTGAAATATGTATAATATTAAGGCTTGAGATTATGTATATGGAGATAAATTGTTTTCCTTAACCATCAACAGTTTGAATTAAATCTTCAAGAATAATTAGGACTTTACCATATTTTAATTCTTATTTTGAGTGAGAAACCAAATGAACTAGGTTAGCAGGGTATTTACTGCAGTAACATTTTGTTCCTCTGGATTCTCTTTCCTGGGATTTCATTGAGATCACTGCCTTGGTCATAGTCTTCTGGATTCTAAAAGAGTACTAGCCACGGTTCAGATAAAAGAATTATATAGAGGGGAAATATTAATCAAAAGAAATCTGGTATAGCAACATTAATGGACAAGATAGATAGACTTTAAGTCTTAAGCAGTCTCAGAAATAAAGACAAAGACTTTCATTATTTAGGAATATAATAAAAATGTTGGCTTCTCTGGAAAAGAGAATAATACTGAATGTACACACATCTTAAAAATAATCTAAAAAATATGAATACGAAACAGACAGGATGATTAAAAGGAATGTTAGTAGGAGACTTTTACTCAGCTCTTTCAGAAACCAATAGACCAAACAAATAAAAATTAAAGTTAGAGGAGAATTGAACAACACAGTTAACAAGCATAATCCAGTGAACATACATAGAACTCTGTTTAATTTGGCAAAACAGTCTTTAAAACAAACTTGGAATGTTAAAATTTTTAAAAACCTAACCATGTATTGGGACATAAGGGAATTGCCCACAATTAATAATTCATAATCAGCAGACAATTTTCACTGATCACAATAAAAAATAGCTATCTTTAAAGATATGTATTTCACCTCCTCCTCCTCCATTTAGACATCAGAAGACATAAGCTAAATGATTATTTTTGAAGAAACAAAACATGACCGATGTGTCAAAATATTTAATGTCAATAAAAACACTATATACCAAAAACTTGTGAGGTATAGCTAAAGCAATATATTGATGGTCACTTATAACTTTAGGTATGTATATTCAAAAGGAAGATATCTTGAAATGTAGCTAAGTATTAAATGTCAAGTTTAAACAACAAAAATTTTAAACTGAGTAAATTCTTATGAAGTAGAAGGAAGGTAACAGAATTTTAGTTGATTAAATTATTAATGTAACTAAGGAAATGATGAAAGTATCTTGGGTATTCTCCATATCTCCAGTTTCATTGTCACATATTGGGAAAACAGACATATTTCCTCCCTCATATTACAGGTGTAAAAGTAAAAGAGGCACCAAAGAAGAAATGTTACCCAAAGTCAGAAGGTAATATGAGAAATAAATACTATTGATGCTATCAATAACATTGAAATTATTTCAGTCTATAAAGATTGATATTGACAGTGGGGGGAATATATAAGGAGCAGATTTTAATATCATCATAATGAAAAATTAATAAATAAATATATAAACATATATATGTCTGCACTGAGAAAAACAAAACACCATTCTATGAAAGGCAGAACACAGCTCAGATTTTATGAGCTTTGTTTAGTATTGTAAAACTTATGACAATTTTTGCATAGGGTATATAAAATAGTTAAAATAATTATTGCAGTGTTTGACTTTGGTATCTGTAAGGCATCTAATAAAAACCTGGTGCAAATTTTTCTTTTTCTTTTACTTATTATTTCACTTATTATCCATTTATTTTTTAGTTTGTCATATATATCATTAGTAATAAAACTGCCTTAAAATATTGGAAATATTTTGGACCTTTATTTCTAATTGAATTGTGCTTTTTCACAAGCACACATTATTGTATGAATGAAACTTTACCATATTATAAGTCATTCAATTCTATAATAATAAAAGTATGACATTTATCTGAAGGATAGCTGATACATGTTTGTTTTTTTTAACTATTTGGCTATTTCCTTTATGTAATCCTGTACTAAACATCATGATTTTGGGGTTTAGGAAACTTGTATCCTAGTTCTTATTAGCTCCGAGATCCTGAGAAAGAAAAAAAAAAATCTGTGAACCATTGTTTTCTATCTGTAAAACAGGAAATGTACCTCATAGGATTGCAATGAGGATTAAATTAGATAATATACATGAATGTCACTTTCAAAGCATCAAGTAATTTGTTCACACTGACACTATCATCCAGATGTTTGGTTGGCTTAATTGGCTTGCCTCTTTGTATGAGGATGTACTGAGTAAAGAAACAGCATTTTAGTGTCACTAGGTCTAAACCCAAAAGGATATAGAAATCCCATGACAGAAAATTAAACAGTCTAACTTGGATCTGCACTGCCTTGCCCCTAAGTTCATGCTGGATTCCCAAGATGATTTGAGGGAAAATGTCAGAAACAGAACCATAAACTGCCCACGAGACACACTATAAACACAAAATGAACCACTCTTATGTCAGAGCAGGTGATTGATAATTAAAGGAGCTTAGGATGGAAAACTCTGAAATTCCAGATGGTCTCTACCTAAGGAGTGCATGGGTGATAAGTGACTCGGGGAACCCATGTGCAAGTCATCTCTGAAAACTGAAGATGCACAGGTGGCTGGTTCTGAGCTGAACACCACACCTGCCTTTGTAATAATGCTTGCAATTCTGCACTGCCTTTCATCAGGGCTTCTTGACGGGTTTTGCAGACACATTACTACAGCTTTTAGAATGGATGTTAAACCCATTTTGGAGAGGGAAATCTTAGAATCTTGCCATAAAGTAAATGTTTAAAGGTTGCTGAGTGGGCTAGAATAAAACAAAAAATCCTGATCGTCCTTTTTAAGTTGTACGGTTTGTTTTTTATTAAAGGTGATTATTGTTTAAATTTGGCTAGGAAATTAAATGAGCATTTATGAAACACTTACTATGAGACACCAAGTGAGAAATGAATATAGACTAGTTCCTGCATGTAGGAAATTTGTGTTTAAGGGATAGGAAAGCATTCATCCACAGTTTCCATATAGTGCAAAATTATTAAATGCCATAACATCAGTATAAACAAAAGTTGGATGAGTGTGGAACACAAAGTAATTTTGGTGGAGTAATTATGGAAGATTTGCAGAGCAAATGGCAATAGAATAGTGTATAGGATTTTTACAGACGTATAAGGAAGGAGAGAGCACAGTCCAGACAAGTATGGCTCAAATAAATGTATATGCATGCGAAAGTTTATGATAAATTTATAGATTCTCAGATATCTGGGATTAATGAGTATTTTATATTGGTTAGATTATACAGCCTGTGTGTATGGCTACGTGGATAAGTATATAGAAGAGATAAGAATGTGGAAAGTTTTGTTAGAAGTATAGGCTCTGGTTTTGTTTGTTGTAAAGGCCTTAAAACTATAAAAATGAATTTCTTTACGATTCTGTAGAAAATGGGGAAGGGATGAGGGACAGGAGAGGAATGTGAACATGATAATTTCTGTGGAGATTTGGAAAGTGGATTAAGAAGGAAAAAGGAGGGCACTTGAATGGCTATTAAAATAAATCAGCTGAGGAATGGGGCTTGAAAGAAGGAGGTGGAGTCTAGGTATTTAACCTTATCCCTGATTAAATCCTGTAGGTTTTTAGGGACAAGAAAAATGGAGGATCACTCCAAGACTTAACTAGTGACTGAGTGGATAGTGATGGCATTAACTAAAGAAAACACAAATATGACAACTAGCTATGAGAAGGACGATACTAACCCAACTTTGGATATTTTAAATTGGATGTGGAAATGAAGAACACTTTAAGAGAAGACCAATAAAAACTTGGAAATTAATCTGGCTATAGAGATAAAAGATTCACATTTTATTCTAAGATTTGTAGGTCCTAAGGCAAGAGTACAAATATAGGACAAATCATACGTTAAATATTTAAGTTATAAATCAAGACACAAATTTAAATAAAATAACTTCCTACCATGACAAATATGCCTTCATATTAGCTTTGAAGGCTAGTTTTGAGTTACAGTTCTATGGTAAAATGTGATAGCAGTAGCTTAGAATGGGCGTCTTTTCCCCCTGCTTCCTCCATCCCATCCCTGCCTGTGCAAAGGCCTTAAGCGCTTTCATGGGAATCCCTAGGTGGTAGGCTCATGCCATGGGAAACCATTGTGAAGACCTTGAAACTATGAAAAGTGAAACTTCTCTTTGTACAATGAATAAGGGGCCACGAAGTAGGAACTATAGTAGAATAAATATATATAGTAGAACCTCCATAATTGACCAATTTCCTTGACCAGCTCCTTAAATTGACCTAATTTTCATAGACCAGAATGTATCACATGTATGTATCAGTACATAATTCTTTATGATGACCACCTCTGTAAGTTGAGCAGTTTGTTACAGTCTCTTGGGTTGTCAATTTACTGAGGTTCTACTGTGTGCGTATAGCCGTTGTTCCCTCACTTGCTTTCTTATAATTGCTTACTACTAAAGAGTCACACAGTGGATGATCTTAAAGATCCTTAGCTTTCTTCATTGTGTCCATAGGTAACAAACATTGCCCTCGGGAAACCTAAGGTAAGTTTTTGGGATATCTTCCAGGACTTGCATTCCAGTGGAAGGCTGACCTACCCAGACCAGTGACCCATACTGGGAAACTCACTCAATTGGTCTTGCAACCTCCACTGAAGAACTGACTAAGCAAAGAAGACAAGTTCTATACCCATATGGTTCCACTTCAACCCCATGCAATTGGCAGAACAAATTGCCAAGCCCTTTGTTCACCAAAATACTTTTAAAAAAACACTTCTCCCAAATTTGTGAGGAGATAGATTTGAAAATTTCCTCCGGTCTCCTCAGATGGCCCCTGTGATATTAAATTCCTTCTCTTCTGGAACCCTGTTGTCTCAGTGGAGTGGCTTCCTTCTGAACACTGGGCAGTGAAGCTGACAGGCTGTAACAAAAGGGATTTCTTTGAATGTGAACATAATAATGTCCTCACTTCCTATATTTCCCTGTCCTTTTCTCAAAAACAACCACTCTTGTTCACCTCTGGAAACTTGGTATGCACTGTGTATGTGAGGAGTGCAGATCCCAAATTCAAGAAGCCACTTAGGTGCTGAAAAGCAGATTCAGCACAGTTTTAATAAGGTATTATGTGGTCCTGGTTGCTCAGACGTGATTCAGAAGGGAGCATGTAGGCCTTAGGTTGTCCTGCAAACTGCTGTCCCTGAAGGGGAGGATGAGCTGCAGAGCACCAAAAGGGAGTCTAAAGCTTGTCGTCCAGAAGAGGACTCTTGTTGCTCTGGTAT
Source organism: Perodicticus potto (assembly GCA_963574655.1). Taxonomy (NCBI): domain Eukaryota; kingdom Metazoa; phylum Chordata; class Mammalia; order Primates; family Lorisidae; genus Perodicticus; species Perodicticus potto. The sequence goes on along the minus strand of CAUYRH010033750.1, from coordinate 29,420 downwards.
AAAAGACACTCATAGAAAAGCAGATTTGAATCAAACATTCATGGAAGCAAATGAAATAAAGAGCCTATAAAGGAAGAAGAGACCTGGAGTAAAGAAGGTCATTTATACTACCAAATAAAAGGTCATTGCTCCATTTAAAATGCATATCATAGAGAATTCAAAGATGGAGTCAGGGAAGGGAGAAACAAAGACAGCAAGTGCAGTCTACCATTTAAAGAAATTTATCAGAAAAGAAGACCAGCTGCAGGAAGAGCTTGCCAAGGATGGAGGATTTTTTTTTTTTTTTAAATAAGAGTAGAGGTCAGCTTTTCTTGTTAAAAGCATCTTCCTGTACTAGTGGAAACTGCCAAGGAGATTAAAGAACTGATTAAACCTGGATTTGTAAACACAAAGGTAAAAATATAAATGAGGCAGAAATATTAATTTTTTATGAAAAAATGGTTGTACAGATTACTATTAAAATCAACATTGATAGTTTCTGTGAAGGATGAACTCTCTGGCATTACAGTCAATACCTAGTCAATTTTTTAAGTACTAGCTTGTCTAACTTTACATACAAATCAAAAATGTCCCTTCTTTCAGGAAGAAAAGTCAGCAAGTATGTTCTGAACCCCAATCTCTGTTCAGGGAAGAATGGATGAGTGTAAATTTATACCTGGGCTTGGAGTAGCTACAACCAAACCCATTGTGTTAGCAGTAAAAATGCATACATGTGAATAACAAAAGATGCTGTGGAATCATCAACAGGAAATTATACTTTAGTGAGAAACTAAATAGAGAGATCAGAGTAGCTGGGCTGGGAGTCTAAAGAGCCTAGGATTTTAGCTTAGTTCTGTCTCTAGATTATTGGTGAAGCAGCATAAGATAGCCAACTTCATCAGCCTTAGTTTCTTCAATTATCCTTTGAACTGCTGGTTTTCACCCCCCAAAGCTCTGGAAACTATTGTTCAAACAATTGCTTTCTGGGGAAGGTAAATAATCAAAATGATGAAAGCAGGGATGTATTGAAGAAGGAGAGCCCCAGGATTCAGCTGTCCACTCCACATCCCTTCACATGTCTAACTCTCTTTCAGAAGGCTCCTAAGTGTCTGCATGTTGTGCCGTTGGAAAATATTTGAACTAGATAATCTCTAAGATCCATTCCAAGTGTAAAATCCTTTGACTCCACTAAGTCAGGTACAACTTTGCAGATGAAGTGCGGCTTGAGTGGGCCTTTGAATCTGGGCCATATATTTGGATTAGTGGGTAGGAAGAGTGAAGATATTTAAAACAGGAAGAGAAGCATAATAAAAGAAAGGGCAAAAGGAACAATACTGGTTTTCTTGGCAGAGGATGTGTGGAATAATAAAGAGAGTTTTCTAACTAAACTGTAGGGATTGTAAGGTAGAACTGTGGGAAATAAAATTTAAGTACAGGGCACTTGCATTTCATATGAGAGAAGTGTTATTCCTGGAGACTTTGCATAACTTAAAACTCAAATAATTCAAAACAAATTTTCCTAAAAGGGAATTGCATTTTATAATTATTTTAGGGCACATTTGCTTTGAAGTTGCTTTTTACATTTTCTTATTATTTTGCTAAGGACTCTTTCCACATTATTATAGGTGGTTGTTTGCCCACCTTCACAGTTCTTTATCACATCTTACATCTATTCCAAGGTTATTGATTTTGGATTTGTTTCTCAGCACTAGCTTTAGTAGCACCATTTAAGGAACTTGAGTAACATTGTGAAAGGTTATGAAAAATAAGATGTGAAATGATAATAACAGTGCTTGCTTAGATTATAAAACCAAAAGTCACTTTCAGAAATTCTGATGCAAAAAGTAAGCAAGAGTGGTTCTTGTAATACTGACAAAGGAGGATCTGTGTTTCATTTTGCTAGTGCTGTAGGTGATGGCAATAACATAAACAGAGTTTGCAATTAACCAAGTTTTCATATGATGCTATTTTGCAAGAATTAAGTAAATTGGATTTTTCATCAGTTCAAATTTGACACTAACATATATTTAATCCCACAGTTTCAAATTTTTCATAATTTAGAATCCTACTTCTGTGTATTGTGAAATGGGTCTGAGGGCAAGGAATGAATGCTATTTATCTTCGTAATCCCTGAGGCATTTTAGCACTGTGCCTGTAAGAAATACACCATTTGCTAAATGGAACTGATTTGTTTTATGAATAGTTGCTCTGGGAGGAGGTAAGATGTGAGAGTGGAAATTCATACTTTAGGTGCTCCAGACCTGATGGTGTGCTAAACATAAAGAAAGAACTCAATAAATGCTCATTGGTTCCTGGACTAGGAGGTGGATTTACCAGTCCTACTTATTGCTATATCCTGTAAAGCTATAAAGGATTAAATGAATACACTATGACTTGTGACTGAGCAGTACTCAAAGAAGAAGTGTATCTTGGATAGGGAGCACAGAGGGACTTGGTGCTCAGTTAGGCTGGGATGACATATTGGGGAAAAACATATGGAGTCAGGTATGAGCATAGCCAAGAAGGAAGGTGAAGCAGAGTGTAGTGCAAAGCACGCGGCTGGAAGCAAGTACTGAGTGAAGCCCAAAGTGCTGTAGCTCTGCCTAGGCAATGCCAAAAGTCTAGGTGAAGAGTGGAAAAGCAAATCAATCATTGGGATGATTCAAAACATCCAGATGTGTGTTGTCATTAGGACTGTCAGGCAGGGATATAAGGGGTTAGGCAAATACCAGTCTTCCTACATCCTCAATATTTTATTCCATTGAAATCATCCTGAAATGAAGGTTTAAATAAAAATAAGTGATCAAAGAGCTCAGCATATTCAACCTCTAAAGAGCTTGTGTAAAAAATAGGGCAGTGCCTGTGGCTCAAGGAGTAGGGTACCGGCCCCATATATTGGAGGTGGTGGGTTCAAAACTGACCCTGGCCAAAAACTGCAAAAAAAAAAAAAAAGTAGTTAGTAGTTACTCTTCTTAGAGGCCCTAGGGACCCTGAGAACAGTATCACTGGCTTCAATTTATTAGATTTTAGTGACAGAATTTGATATTGTCTATTATAAATGATTGAATGATTAATTTTTTAAATAAAAATTTCAACTAGCACTTTTATTCCCATTTCCGAAAAGACAGTTAACTTTTGTTGTTGTTTGTTTTTGCCTAATACAAAATGGCAGCAGAAATATAGGAAGGCAGTTATCAATGCATTAAATGATCTGGACTAATTCAACATATGCCTGTACCATATGCTATTTAATGATAAATCTTAAGGTCAAATGTAAGGAAAAACCGGACACAAGATCACAGAATCTCTTTTAAAGAGGGGAATCTCTATGACTAGTTTAACTTCTTCCTGAGGGCACAGCCTGAGACTTACATAGATTCCTTACAGCATGTAATAGAATGTTTTGCTTGGCTGAGATATGTATTTGGAATGAATAATAGTAGACAAAGGAAAGACCTTTAGCCTTTAGTTTGGCCACTAGAACACTAGTAATCAGAATTTATTTCCAGGTTAGACCTTACATTCCCAAGCCAAACTATCCAACAAACAGTTTAATTGGGAGCAAGGGTTAGGTTTCTAGGCTGAGTTCAGAAACACGCACAAGGGTCTTCAGGTGAGGCATATATAGAAAGCTGTGGTGAAGGCAGGGACACTGACTTTTAGGGCCAGGGGTGGAGGAGAGTTCAGTTTCAAAGGCCAGAGGAATATGTGCATTCTCCCATAAAAAAGAAGAGGACTTGGGGGAGGGTTTGACATTCATGGTTTTAATTACTGGATAATGGTATCCTTTTTATTCTTTCCCATCTCCTGGTTTTGTCTTTCAACAAATATTTCTTCTGTGACCACTTTGCTCTGTTCCAAACATTGTCCCATTGGTGGTGGGAGAAAACAACAGTGAAAAAACTAACTTCCTTCCTTGAGGGATTTAAATTTTAGAGAGGAAATAGGTAATGTACAAATACACAAAAATAAATAGATACATGATAGGTCTCGTTTTACAGAAGAAAAACCAAGCAGGGTAAGTGAAGGGAGAATAATGGGGCATGTTCCCAGAAAAGTGACCATCAAATTAGGAAACGGTGGTTGAGTATATCAGTAGGTACCATTCAGATTGTTTTCTGGAAAAATTTTCTAAAACTCTAGCCTATTTGACTTGCCAAGTATATGAGGTATTTCTAGATATAGTGGAAGAGAAAGATATCACCTGATTAAAACCCTATTTTGTGTTGAATCAGAGCACCTGGAAAAGACAATTTCTAGCTTTGATCTAGGCAGACTGAGACATTAGAATGACAACTCATACTTTTAAAAGTGCTTTTTAAAAATTGAGTTCTAATCAACATACCATAAAAGTAAGACACATTCCAGTGGTCTTTAACATACTTACAAGGCTGTGGAATGATCACTACTGTGTGATTCCATAATGGTTTCATTACCCCCAAAAGAGACTCCATACACAAGAGCAGTCAGGACCCAACATCACATCCCCTCATCCCTTGGCATCTACTAATCTACTTTCTGTGATTATGGATGTGCATGTTCTGGAATTTCATATCAGTGGAATCATAGGTTATTTGGTCTTCTGTTATTTTGGCTTCTTTCACTTAGTAAAATGTTTTCAGAGTCCATCGATACCGTAACATGTGTTAGCGCTTCATCTTTTCTTATGGATTTTATTTCATTGTATAGATGTACCATGTTTTGTTGATCTGTTCATCAGTCGATGTACATCTTGGTTATTTCTCCTTTTTGGTTATTGTTAAGAAAGCCATTATTAAAATTCACGTACAAATTTTCACTAGACATATGTTTGCAATTCCCTTTTCTCTTAGGTATATACTTAGGAGTGGAAATGCTGGGTCATATGGTAATTCTTATGTGTAATTTCTTGCAGAACTGCCAGACTTTTTCAAAGCAGCTGCAATATTTACATTCCCACTAGCTATGTAGGACAGTTGCAATTTCTCCGCCTCCTCCTCAACACTTTGTATTGTTTGATTTTTGATTATAACCTTAGTAGATGTGAAGTGGCATCCTATTATTGTTTTCATTTGCATTTCTGTAGTGACTAATGATATGACTGTTGACCATTTGTATGTCTTCCCTGGAGAAATGTCTATCCAAATTCTTTGGACATTTTTAATTGGGTTATTTGTCTTTTGATATATATATCCTGATGTATATATCAGGCTTGCACATATCCCCATTCCAGCTGCCCAGAGGTCAAGTGTATAAGGACATACATGGTACACTCTTCTGACACACAGTGAAGAAAAGGCTAAAAATGGACCAACCCAAAGTCAATTATTCAGGATGTATTGCCAGCACTGCACATTAACGGGTCACAAGGATCTCCTAACTGGAATAATCATTAAAATGTACTAGTTATACTCAAAGAATGCTAGAATATAGTTCAACTCAGATCTCTGATAGGATTCATTAGGCTTGTCACCCGTTGCTCAGTGGTTAGGGCGCTGGCCACATACACTGAGGCTGGGGGGTTCCAACTTGGCCCGGGGCCTGCTAAACAACAATGACAACTACAACAACAACTGAAAAAGAGCTGGTGTTGTGGCGAGCACCTGTAGTCCCAGCTACTTGGGAGGTTGAGGCAAGAGAATCACTTAAGCCTAAGCGTTTGAGGTTGCCATAAGCTGTGATGCCACAGCACTCTACCGAGGGTGACATAGTAAGACTCTGTCTCAAAAAAAGAAAAAAAAAATAAAAGAAGGAAAGAAAGAAAGAAAAAAAAAGAGTCATTAATTAGACTCCAAATAGAATTGTATGCCATCGTACATTTTGGACAACAAGTGGCTGAGTATATGATGATAGTCTTACAAAATTATAATACCATATTTTTGCTGTACTTTTTCTATAATGAGATATGTTTAGATATTTAAATACTTACCATTTTGTTACAATTGCATGCAATATTCAGTATGGTAACATGTTGTACAGGTTCATAGGCTAGGATCAATAGGCTATGCCACATAGCCTGGTTGTGTAGTAGGTTGTACCATCTACGTTTGTGCTAAGTATATGCTGTGATGTTCATACAGGGATATCCCTCAGTGACACATTTTTTAGAAGGTATCCCCATGGTTAAGGACTGCTTGGCATGACCATGGATATGCTATTGTCACTTACCTTGTCCTGCTCACAAGTCTGAGGAAGGAAGCCACCAAATTTAAATACAAATGGTGACATTAATTAATAGAGCCTTTGAAGAAGTAAGGTGGAGCACAGAGGAGCTAAGGAGAGGGTAAGAGCAAGGAGAAGGGAGGACGGAGCAGGAATAAAGACAAACCATATTTCCCTTACACTTTTACCTAGGATCCAGAGTTGACCCTTCCTTGACCATTAATGAGACCACTAATCACCACTTTGTTCCCAAGATTACTTGCATGTCATACTTATAATACATGGTATAATGGTTATACGAGATGTCTTTTGTTTTTAAAGAAAACTGAAAGATGTAGATATAGATGCATATTTATTTAGATCATGGAGAAAGGCTTTTCCAATAGGTGCAGAGAAGGTCATCTCTCCTACCAATTTTCTCATTTTATATTGATAAAGGAAAGTATGTTATGTTTAAAGTTGAGAAAGCTATTACTACTTATATCTGCAATTAAATCTACTAAGAATAGACATTGGATTCTATGACAACATTGATCTGAAAACAAAACACAATGAAAATGGGGAAATTATATTTGTTCATTAATTGTCGAAGTGCCTAGGTTATGTTTCTTTTATAAAAGTGGCACTGATCATATACATTCTAGTTTAATCTTCATCCCTACATTATCAAATCAAATTATTACCTCAATCCATAGCATAGTCAAGCTGGTGGTTAGCTTTATTCAAATAATATGTCTTCTGTTTGACTGAATCATAGAATTTTTAGACCAATTGCATCTTTAGGAGATAAGCAGGGAGTGTCGTTAAGGTAAAATTTAAAGTATAAAGTAAGTAGTATGATTGAGAAAATTAAAAAAAAATACCATGTCCACTCATAACATTTTAATTAGAGATCAAAACATAGTGATTTTATAAAATGGATGAAGAAACCAGAGTGAAAAATGGAGTTCTATAGTCTTGATTCAATATAGTAGAGGTGTAAGGAGGGTCTTCCTGAACTCCTTTTGTCTGATAATGCCCATTGCCAAGTATACTTATGCAAAATGAACAAATAATTAGCCAGTTTTTAAAAAACAAACTTTAGCACTTAGTGCAAGGAAGGTATGTGGCTGGTATTTTGGCCGGGCTCAAAATTAGAAAGTGCTTGCTTTGAGATATTGGCCATCTAGTTTGAGAGCCACTGAGAGGGGACCTATGTCTTCTCTCTATCCTGTCCTGGGTCTATCACTGTTTTACTCTTCTCTAAATCTGTGAATAATGTCTGCCTATACAGCTGAGAGGAATTTGTCATCTTCTCAATGGTAATATGTCATCACTTCCATTACCTCTCTCCCACACAAGGAGGCCATGGGGGCCTAAGGGAAAGTCCACTTGTACTCGTCAAACTGTCTCCAAGAATGGATGTGAGGGTTTGAGGCATCCCTGTCCCACCTCTCAAAAGAGAAGCAGGGAGGTGAGAGGTCTACAGTTATTTGCTAAGTTTGAATTTTCAGTCCTTTCGTCATTTCTGAGGTACAACTGTGCCTTCTCTCTTTTTTTTTTTTTTTCCTGTCTTTTAGCATTACAGTACTTCATTATTGCCACAGGGGGAACTGTCGGCTTAATTTTGCTTTGGAGACACTGCTGCTGAAATTATTAAGTTAATGATTTATGCTCTGTGTAATACAGCAATCTCTTGTGCTTAAAATGGTTACTATGTTTTGTTTACTGTTTATAACTACCAGTGGTTGTGCCACAAAACCCCCTGCCAGCTTTCAGGGTTTATTTATCCCTGTGGATCTTTAGAAACCACTGATTAATATAGAAAAAATTTGAATGGTTTATGTTTTGAAAAAATCCCATAAGCTGTGAACCACTGTGCTCTGCTGTATAGGAGGAAAAGTTCAGTGAGAATGAACAATGCATGTCAAAACCTATGGCCTCTCACATTTGCTTCTGGTTTTATCAAAGTGGAAAGTCTGAGTGCTTTTCAGGAATACAGTGCTGTGACTCCATCAGTTTAGGGCTATGAGATCACCAGCGTTTCCGCTTGGGTGCTGCACATTTTACCATATTAAGGAACCAATTTGCTTAGAGAAATGTTGCTCACGTTTAAAGGCTGTTAAGTTTGATGGCTGGCAGAACTCTCCGGTTTAGCTGCGAGGCTGAGCCTTGGTGAACGAAGGCTTTACAACCGGCCTGCATTTTTTGTTCTCAGTGTTTTTTGTAGGGACAAGCTAACAGGAGGCAACCATGGGGCAGGGAGAGACGTGGTTTGAGAGTGTTGATTTGTTTAAAATGGCAAAATGTTTCTTATACGATGTTTTAAGCTTGACACTGTTCCCTCCCTAAGAGAAGTAAAGAAAACATCATTGTGGTTTTGGGCAGCATTAGCCTAATTCTGCACCTTCAATCTTAGGCATGTCTTGCTTACACTTCAAGTACACCCCCCATGTTGGTTCCTGAAGCCCATCAGTTCTTACAGCTCTGTTTCAACACGGCAGTAGATGTCCACTTCTATCTTTTGGACAGCTCTGTATTTCTGCTCTTCCTCTGATCAGACAGTTCTGATTATTCACAGGGCCCCTTTTCTCTGTGGTCCTTCTTGGTTTATCAATGAGTGCCCGTCCCTGAGTAAACCTCAGGCATCCCACTCACCCAGACAGCTCAAGTATAAGGATGGACATTTTTGCAACAGGACCGAGTATAAGGATAAAGCATTTCTCAGTCGGGGGATCTATAAATGTAATAAATGTAGACAATTCCACCTACAAGACAGAACTTCACCAAGTCAGTTTCTATGTAAGAAAGAAAAGACCTGGCCCTAAGAACAACAATAACAATAACAACAACAAAACTATTCTTATGCATTTATTTTATAATTTGAACACGTGTATACAGTTTTAACCACAGATAATTCATACTTTCATACTAAACTGCAGTCAGACTTTTAAAGGGGAAATGAGGGTAGGTCATTAAGAGACTAAAGGAATAATAAGATCTCTTTTATTCCTCTTCATAACTGATTAATTTTCTTCACAAAGATGAATGCTATGGGCATAAATAATATTTACAATATTATAGTGTGTGGGAGTATGGAAAACATGTTATTCAAATAGCAATTTCAACTGGAAATACTTGCCTAATTTCACAGAATCATATTTTCCTTCTCTATGTGTTTTCATTTAGTGTCTTAGATTACTCCCCTTCTTGTATTAAACACTAAAAATTAAAAAAAACAAAAATTCTGATGTAATTTATTCTAAAATTTTTGATGAATTCTATAATTTTATTTTAACACAATGTTTAGGAAACTGAATCTCATGCTACTTACCTTAAATGTCTTACAGAGCATTTCTTAAAACTCAAAGTGTAACTTAGTTATAGATTATTTTCAAATCACAGAAATCTAAAACCAGTATGGTATGTGATTTGAAATTTCATATTGAGCACAAAAGAGATTAAAATATAACATTTAATAAACACCACAGGCAAAATGTCTATGATGAACAAAATTTTCTAACATGAAATATACTATATTTTAGTAGATAAAGATGAAGGCTCTCAGAATTAAGTGTCCCCAGTGAAAAAAAAGAGTACAAATAGCTCGAAAATCAGATGCCTTTTTAGGGAAACCAGAGACCAATAATCAAGTTTGTTAACAACAAAAAGTTGATATTATATTTTTCAACATTATATGTGCTGATACATTTTTCTATCTACCTAATTGTAATATTGGCTATACTCTTGTAATATTACCCTAGACATAACAGTCCCATTAGGTACTGAGTGTCTATTTGTTCCCTAACAGCTCCTCTTGTTTCTTGAAGCTCACAGGAGGTTGAAGGTAGCATGTGTGGTCACAAGGTGTCAGAGACACCTCAAAAGTCACCCTCAGCTCCAGAAAACACACATAAAACTTCACTTAACAAGAAATGTCAAGAGGACTCTTTTGACTTGGTTGCTTTTGGGGATTTAAAATAAATAATGGCAGAGTTGTGGTCCTACTCTGATTTTGTCATTGAATTAGCTTTTATTGAAGTATGATATGCATAGAAAAATGTACCAACTTTAAAGGTAAAATTTTATGAATTTTGACAAATTCAGTTATGTAACCGCTACTACCATTATGATATTAAACATTTTCATTATCCCTCAACTTTTCTTTATGGTCTTTGCAGTCAATCATTAAACCCCTAATTCTCTTTGGACACTAATGTCTGTTACTCCAATTTTGTCATTTCTTGAATTTTATATAAATGCAAGGATACAGACCGTGCAATAGGTCATTATGTAGTCTTTCATATTGGGTTCCTTTCACTTACCATAATGCTTTTGGTAATTATGTACAGATAGTATAACCATGTTTAGTATAATAGTCTGTTATATGTGTATGACCATAAAAACATTGGTTTGTCCATTCACCATGGACATTTTGGTTGTTTCTAGTTTGGGGCTGTATTAAAAGAAAAAAAATTAAAAATAGGGAAAATAAGACTTGCTTTATACATATTTGGATTGTTCATTGTACTGAAAAAGATAATGCATGGAGAAAGCCACTTTGTGATCAAGATAGTATTCAGGGGTTGTGATTAGAAAATGCTAAGCAAATATCTAAGAATGGAAGATACTGGTCAAATTCCCTCTGAACAGTACATTGTAAATAAACTATTTATCCACTAATCAATTTTTGGACCTGATTAAAGTAGTCCCAATGCACTCTTAAAAAAAATTAAAGCTCTAGCATTTCTCTTAAATAATATCTAGAAGGACTGCTGGCACATATACCTTTCTAAGAAACTGACACCTTGTTTTCTAAAGTGGATATAATACTAGTTGCAACATATGCAATTTTCATTTACTCTTCAGCCATTGGAATTATATATCTTTAATATTATCCATTTTAGTGGATGTGAAGAGGTATTTACTGGGGTTTTAATTTCTATTTCTCTAATCATTATTGGCATTAAATATTTTTTGTGTGTTTATTTGTCATTTGTATATATTCTTTGGCATATTTGTCCACAATTCTCTCCCTTTTAAAATTGTAGTTTAGTTTTTTATGAGTGTGTTGCAAGAGTTCTTTGTGAATTCTATATATACCCTGGTATGGTGACTCATGCCTGTAATCCCAGCAGTGGGAAGCCTAGGCAGGAGGATCACTTGAGCCCACATGTTTGAGGCCAGCCTGAACAGCATAGGGACAACCTGTCTGTACAAAACATTGTTTAGAAATCATTAGCTATGCACAGCACTGTGTACACGTAGTCCCTGCTATTTGGGAGGCTGAAGCCCAAAGTGTTTGAGGCTTCAGTGAGCCTCAAGTGTTTGAGGCTTCAGTGAGCTATGATCATGCCACTGCACTGTAGCCTGGGCAAAAGAGCCAGACTCTGCCTCAAAACAACAAACAACAACAATAAGAAAGAAAAAAAGAAAGAAAGAAAGAAAGAAAGAAAGAAAGAAAGAAAGAAAGAAAGAAAGAAAGAAAGAAAGAAAGAAAGAAAGAGAAAGAAAATTATTCTATCAATACATGCAAATCTTCAATCAGATATGTATTTAACAAATACTATATCCCAGTATGTAGCTTACCCTTTCATTTGCTTAAGGGTCCACTTCTGAAGAACAATTTTGAAACATTTTGAGGATGAAATCCAACTTATTATTTATTATTGGTGCATTTTAGTCCTACTTGAGAAGTCTTTGCATCATAAGAATGTTCTATGATTTATTTTAGAAGTTTTAAATTTATAGCTCTTATATCTAGCATGCATTTAGAATTAATTTTTGTACATGGTGTAAGTAAGGGAAGTTTATTTTCTTACATATAAACATCCGGTTGTTCTGCAACACGAATTGAAAAAACTATCTTTTTCCTTTTGAATTACTTTGACACCTTTGTTTGTCTGTCATGTCATATCCTTCTTTGTTTTCCTGCTTTGGAAAACTGAAGAGGAGTTCTAAAAATTCCCCTTGGGTGCTGTAAGAACACAAGACATGCAAACAGTTTTCTTTTTCTCTCATAACAACCAGTGCTGTGCAGGTGGCCAATAGTGCTCATTCATCAGTGAACTTCTCCTGTATGCCAGTGGGATGCTTCTGGTTAAAGAGCTCCAGATGGGCAGTGCTCAGCGAGGGCCCCTCTTTGCAATGCAGCTCAAGCCCTCCCTTACTGGAGCAGTCACTTGTTTCTTTGGACTAACTCTGGCTAACAAACACTAGCTCATTTAATGGTAATCCCATAGGCAGTTCCTATGGAAGAGGTTCTTGCTTGCTTCTTCTAATGAGCAACTTGCTTGCTTCTTCTACTGAGTTTCTTAGACACCCAGTGGGTTTCCTTACCTATGAGCTCTAGCTGCCACCTCTGGCAAGTTTGTTTGCCATAGGTAGGATGTGTTTTCACGTAGTGTCATATTGTATTTGATACGGTCTGTAACTTATACTTGTTGGGAGAGGGATATGTTGTTCAAATTCTAAGCTCCTTCCTTGCATATTCTTACTCCCTAGCAGAGACAGTAGATGGTTTCTGCATTTGTTCTTCCTTCATTCCATAGTTAATCACCTTTGACTAGTTAACATTCTTCACATTAAAATTGTCATGTTTCATTTACATCTCTGATTTCTATTACTGATTGGAATCTGACTAATATGCTTGTTTTTTTACTTACTTTTTTACTTTACTTTTTTACTTACTTTTAGCTGAAAAAAGAGGGTGTTCCCAAAATATCCATACATAGGAAAAACTGACAAACTTCTTGCATAATAACATGTATCTTGGAAAGTATTCACCATGAGTGGGAGGTAAGACTCTCTCTGTGTGTAGAAAGAGGTGGCAATATGTAGTGAATATTTTATAAATATTTTGTAAAATTTCATAATGAGTATTTTATAAGTAAATGTACATTTAGCTACAGTTTCCCATTTTCCCTTTGTATGGCAACTATTGGGACACCTCATAGATGTCTCTTTTTTCCAGTAAGTATTTTATGGACTAATTTTTTCAGAAATGACATTCCTTTTTTTCACTCTACACTATTTTCCCCTACTCTGTCAATTTGTTTCTCTTTTCACTCATGTACAAATAAAAATAGACCCCTCTCTCTTGAGGATTGAAACCCAGGAACATAGATTCAACAAGCTCCCTTGAATATACGTTTAGATTTGTAACAGTTACAAGTGGATTTTTAAAGGTAAAAGCAGCAATTTCTGAGTTCTTTCTATCAGTGTAACATAAGTTACTGTTCTTCATATCATAAATTCCAGGAACATGAAGATAATGGGTAGGGAAGCTAGTCAGGAACAAATGTCTTTAAACAAGTGCCCCTGAGCATTGGTGTTGGGGGACATAACTGAAGTCTCGTACTCAAATCTCTCTGAAACTGATAAATTTTCCATCCCTCACACAGCTCAGACCGCTCTGAGCTATTTTTTCTTTTCTTATTTGTCTTTATGCCAGTATCACACTTTTTTGATTACTGTACCTTTGTAATAGGTTTTGAAGTCAAAAAGAGTAAGCTCTCCAGTTTTATTCTTCTTTCTCAAGATTATTTTTTAGCTATTTGATGTCCTTAGTTATTCTTTACAAATTTTAGGATTATTTTCTCTATTTCTGCAATAAATGCCATTGAGATTTTGATGGTGATTGTATTGAATCTGTAGATCACTTTGAGTAGTGTGGAAATTTTAACAATGTTAAGTCTTCAATTCCAAGAACACAAGGTATCTTTCCATTTATTTGTATCTTCTTGAATTTCTTTCATCAATGAATTATGGTTTTCAGTGTATGCGTCTTTGATCTCTTTGATTAAGTTTAACTTAAATATATTTTATCCTTCTTGCTAGTATCATAAGTGAGATTGTTATAATATTTTGGATGTTCACTGTTGGTGTATAGAAATGCAATTTTTCTTTTTTGTGTGCCAAGTTTATATATTGTGACTTGCTGAATTTGTTCATTAGTTCTAACAGATTTTTCTTTTTCTGGACTTCTTTAGAGTTTCTATCTTTAAGATAGGTCATCTGTTAATAGAGAAAACTGTATTTCTTCCTATCTAATCTGGATGTCTTGCGTTTGTTTTTGTTGCCTAACTAATCTGGCTAGGACTTCTAAGACTATGTCGAATACAAGCGGTATACGTGAGCATCTTTGCCTTGTTTCTGATCTTAGTGGAAAAGCTTCTAGTTTTCTACCATTAAGTAAGAGTTAGCTGTGAGCATTTCATAGATGCTTTTGTTATGTTGACGTAATTTCATTTTATTTTTAGTTTGTTGAGCGTTTTTACCTTGAAAAGATGTTAAATTTTGTACAGTGTTTTTTTTTTTTTTTTGCATTTATAGAGATGACTATCTGATTTTTATCACTTGTACTGATAATTTTGCATTGTTTGGTTTTCATATATTGAGCTATATTTGCATTCCAGGGATAACACCTACTTGGCCATAGTGTGTGATATTATTAATGTTCTGTTGAATTCTGTTTATTAGTGTTTTGTTGGACATTTTTGCATCATTAGGGATATTAGTTTATCACCTTATTTTCTTGTAATGTTTATTTTGCTTTGATATAAGAATAATATTGCCCCCTTAAAATGATTTGGAAGTGATCCTTACTCTTTAATCTATTGGAAGAATTTGAGAAGGATTGGTGTTAATTCTCTAAATGTTCACTAGAATTCTTCAGTGGTTTTCTTGATTGTCTCCCATAAGTCCCTTAGGCTCTACTCTTTTTTTTTTCGTTTTTCTTCTCTGACTAGATAATTTCCAATGACCTGTCTTCAAGTTTGCTATTTCTTTCTTCTGGATGTTAAGTCTGTATTGAGTCCACCCCACCACCATTCTATCAGTGAATTTTTGAATTCCATTTTGTATTCTTCAGCTCCAAAATTTCCAAGCTTTAAAATTTTTTTTTATCGCTTTGTTAATATTTTCAATTTTTTGTTTTTTGTTTTCGTAAAGTGAGTAAATGTGTTTATGAAAGTTATTTTGAATTCCTTGTCATGTAATTCATCCTCCATTTCTCAAAGTCCTTCGATTATTTAAATTAAACTAGAGGGCTAATTCTAGAAACCCCAGAATCAGTACAGAAAAATCCATCTTTAAAATTCTGTTCCTTTATAACCACTCTCAGGACCCAAATCTGTGTTGTTTGGGGTTCTTCAGAGAAACAGAACTAACAGGAGATATAAACATGGATACATACAGACCCATAGGGTGCCAAAATATGTACATACTTTTAAGAGAGAAAAAATGCATTAAAATTGTAGTAATAAATACTGATAACAAAAGATGAACACAAGTCATAATAAGCACTCTTGAAATTGTAGAAGTGACACATGGCTACATTTATACTCAGCTCTCATGATTATAGAGGCTGAGAAGTGCTGTTATGTGTGGTTTGTTGGCTGGAAAAAGAGAAGAACCAGTGGTATAATTCAGTCGAAGTTCTAAGGCCTGAGATCCAGGGTAAAGGGGTAGGGGCAATGGTATAAATTCTGTAATGCTGCCGGCTCCGCTGAGCTGGCTAGGGTGCCAGATGTCTTCCTTGGTGGTGTTGGTGCTGCGGCAGCCAGCTGAAGAGCCAGTGGGCTGGATGACAGGTAAGGAGGGGGATCTCCAACGCCCACCGCACGCTCCAATAGCCAATAAGGCTGGACAACTGCTGAGGAGATACCTGTGCCTTGGTGTCTCCTTAACTTTACACTTGGGACTAAATGTGGAACCCCCATTTCCTATGCCTAGGCAATTTCTTGTGAATTTCCTAGGCCTCAATTCCATGAGTGGACTGTATCCATTCATTGATACACTCATTCACCTTGCCCCCCACGGAAGGGACTGTATTCATTCGTTTCCTGGCCAAGGAACCCATACACCT
The DNA here is from genome assembly GCA_963574655.1 of Perodicticus potto. Classification (NCBI taxonomy): domain Eukaryota; kingdom Metazoa; phylum Chordata; class Mammalia; order Primates; family Lorisidae; genus Perodicticus; species Perodicticus potto. Next base: position 13,453 of record CAUYRH010033750.1, on the reverse strand, counting down.
ATATATACCCTGAGGCTAAAGGCCTAAAAGAGGAGATGCGGAAAGACTGGGAGAGGAACAGAGAGAGCTTCTCTCTCCCCACTTGAATTCTCTCCCTCTACCAGGAGCTTTAGTGTTTTCTGTATTCTTTTCTGTAAATCAATTCTGTCTTACCACTGAGGGGTGCAAATAATGCAATGAAGAATAATAAAATACATGTATGTAACAATAAAAAAAATAAAAGGGGGAAATAAAAGATAAAATCATCTTAAAGCAAATGAATACTGCAGTTCAACTATAAGTAGTATTTTAAATACCATGTAAGGATTTAGAAGTCATTATGTCATGATTGTCTGTGTTAAGTCTGTGAAACAATATCACTTTAAATTATAGGTATTATAAAAATCTCTGTCATAGGGACATAATACCCCGGGGGTTGGTGTTGGTGATGCCTTTTCCAACCCTTAGGGTAGTCACTTACCCTTTCAGTTTATTGAACTAGTATTCTTCTCTACATTTTTCGAATATTAGAACATTTTGATGAATACAATTTACTGAGGAAAGTAATGAAATATGACATGTTATTTCATTTTTTTCTTTATCTAGAACCTTAATCTCTTTTAGGTAACTTATCAACATAGACTTTGGGATCTATTATAATAGTCCTGGGCTTGACTTCCATTCCTTAGCTGTGTATGTTAGACAAGTTATTTTATGTTTCTTAGGCTCCTGTTTCTCTTACACGCGAAGGAGCTCACAATTATTCTTACTATCTAGGCTGTAGTGACAGGTGTGGAGACCACATCACAGTCCCTCCCCTCGATAGTGGTCATGAGCCCAGATGCAAGGTCATGTAAAAGTACACATTTTAGTAATGTGCTTATAAATTGTTCATTTATTTTATTTTATGGCTTATCATCAACAACTATGTAAGTTAAATGGGTTAAATAAGAATTAAATCCATTCTTTGGCCATGGAATAAGAAGATCATGGAAAACTGGTTCAAAGACTTGGGAAACAGGAGTTGCAGAAACAGATGAGAAGTCTGCTCCCCCCAGGACTTGCCAATGGTGGTGCTCTACTCTTCAACTTGGCACGATAATGGTAATATGAAGGATGCAAGCACAACATAGAATTGAGCACCTGCTCTTAAGGAATTGAAGATAATTTGGAGGACATGGAGTGTAAACATAAAGAAGAATACCAATGACAATAAAGGAGGCATAAATCATATAGTGATTAAAAGGCCATGTAGGCTATGTTAAATGCTTCGATGAAAATATTTCAGATTGTATATAAAGTCAGCACATTGTGCCCCATGATTGCACCAATGTACACAATTATGATTTAATAAAAATTAAAAAAAAAAGTGCGGTAAAACATCCAAGAGCAGTCAGTTACGCGTGGATTGTGCAAAGCAGGGAAGGCTGCTCCTGGCTGTCAGGACACAAGAACACCCTCTGCAGCTGTAGGACAGGTAGTTTATGGGTGGGAAAGGAGTGGAGAGATATGGTTACTAATTTATTGAGACTTCCCTATGTTCTACTTATGGAGACAATTCCTGTGATGCACTCAATGATGTTGGGAGACTTTTACTCATATTCCAATTTTGAAGATCAGTAGATTGAGCCTCAGAATGGATGTGTCTTTCTCAATAATAAAGTCTGTAAGTGCAAAGCATAATTTCATGGCTTTACTCCAACGTCCATGTTCATTTTGTTTTGTTTTTAATTTATAGAGAGTAGAGATGTGAGACCAGTGTAGTCCAATGAGTGAGAATAATATGAACAAAATGTAGAGGCCAGACTTATAGGAGAAGGGGGAAAAATAAAAATACAGTGCTGCTTGAGTCAAAAGGAGCTCGTCTGAGATCTGTGGGAAGTACACTTTGGGTCTGATATGACGGCTTATGATTGTCAGCCTCGGTAAAGAATTTAAACAGATGTAACAGGCGATAGGGAGCCAGAGTTGCTTCTTGAATGAGAGAGTCCTGTTAATCTGCCCCTGAAGTGGCTATTTTGTATTGAGTGTTTGGCAAGACCCAGGCCCTGAAATAAGTACTTCATCTCTATTATTTGCGCCAGTCAAACCTTCTGAAAATGTTGATACTCAGGCTAACCACAACTTATCAGGTCAGAATTTCACACTGAGCCCTTGAAGTTTAAGATTCTGAGTAAGAAAGAATAATCCCAGGTGTTTTTGATGTAGTTCCTTTATTGAATAAAGGACTGCTGCTGGACTATTGAATGTTCTAACCTAATATCAGAAATATGTACAATATCCACAATTTAATAAGACATGTCCTCAATTAAAGGACTTCTAGAACTATTTCTGGTCCCATATGAACTAGGAGCTGGGCCCTATATCAGAGTGTTGGGGTTAGGAGAAGGGGAAGCATGCATAGGCATTGGTGCTGACCTCCAAAAGCAGCTCCCACAGAGGAAGGAACCTGGGTGAGGTCAGCAAAATCTTGCCTAGACTGGTAGGGATCCAGGAAGGTGTGGTCCACTTACATCAAAGTTAGCTGTCCTTTTTCTGCTGTATGTCTTGCTGGTTGCTGTCAAAATGGGCAAGTTCATGAAACCCAGGACAGTGGTGCTGTTCCTGGCCAGACACCACATCAGACTCAAAACCGTCATCATGAAGAATATTGACGATGGCACCTCAGACTGCCCCTATAGCCATGGTCTGGTGGCTGGAATTGCAAAGTGATCCCTGCAAAGTGATAGCTGCCATGGCCAAGAAGAAGATTGCCAAGTGATCCAAGATGAAGTCTTTTGTGAAAGTTTGTAAGTGCGATCACCTCAAGCTCACATGGTAGACTGTGGCCATCCCCTTGGACAAAACTGTCATCAACGAGGATGTCTTCGGAAACAATGCTGTTAAATGCAAGGCCAGATGGGAGGCCAAGGTCAAGTTTGAAGAGAGCTACAAGACAGGTCTTCATCCAGGAGCTGAATTTTTAGGTGTTTTTGTTTTAGTCATTAAAAATATTTTAAAAAGCCTCGGCACCTGTAGCTCAAGCAGCTAAGGTGCCAGCTACATACGCCAGAGCTGGCGGGTTCAAATGCATCCCGGGCCTGCCAAACAATGACAACTACAACCAAAACATAGCCAGGCACTGTGGTGGGCCCCTGTAGTCCCAGCTACTTGGAAGGCTGAGGCAAGAGAATCATTTAAGCACAGGAGTTGGAGGTTGCTGTGAGCTGTGATGCCACGGAACTTTCCCGAGGGTGACAACTTGAGGCTCTGTCTCAAAAAAAATATTAAAAACAAGAAAAGATTTATCTACCAACAGCACATAAGATACTGGACCCATCTCTGCAAGTTTAGAAAGGCTGATCTTGGAATTGAATTTAGCCAGATTCTTGAGGGGAGGTGGACGTGGTCTTGACTCTGGTGTACTGCCTGGCAATAGAAGCTGAAGTAATGCTCCTTCACGTCCAGCTCACAGGTCTTTATGGACAGATGAAGATTATGAAATATTAGAAAACCAGCCAGAGAAGGGGTTTATCTTGCTATCTCAGGGATGGCAGAGGCAGGAACCATGGAGGAAGTGGAGAGGAGGCCAGAGTCACAAGCACACTCACTACCTCACAGGAGGAGTATTACAGGACTTCTGCAGGGATTTTGCATTTCTATTTTTTTTAAATTGTTTCTAAATGGTAGTGATTGTTCTTCCATCATTTGTTTTAGTTTTAGTGAGAATGTCATAGAAACAGCCATGTCATAAAAGAGGCACAAGCTGTCTTGAATAACTGAGATGCTTCTGCTGGACTGCTGCACATCAGTTGTTTCTGGAGCTGCTTCTTCTGCATCTTCTTTCTCACCATCTGCACTCGTTATAAAACACTCATGTCCCTCAGGTCATCTTCCATTAGGTCTCTAGGGTGGGATCTATTAACTCTAGAATTCCTCCAGATGTCCTAAAGCCCTCCACCCTCCCTCACCTTTTTGCTTTCCCTACAATATCTTTTGTGATTTCCTTGATCAGCTGTGTTGTAAATCGCATATCACAATATCCGGGCACAGTTTTCTCCAGTAGATTTTACTGTTTTGAGCTTGTTGGCCTTCATTTATTCTCCTAGAACAATAATGGCATTTTTAATGGTATAATCCTTCCAGACTGTCATGATGTTCTCTCTATTCTCTATTAGGATTCTCTGCCAGAGTATGGAGAAGCCTTTTCTGAGAGTATCAGTGCAATGAGACTTAAAAGTCTTTACAATATCATGATCTAGAGGCAAGGAGGGAATATTGTGTTTGGGGACAAGTCATCCACTTCAGGGTTTTCAGTGCTGGGCTCTGGGTGGCCAGGAGCACTGTCCAATAACAAGAGAACTTTAAAAAGCAGTGCCTTACAGCCAGGTACTTCTTGATTTCAGGGGCAAGTATCAAAGGAACAAATCAAGGAAAAGCATTTTCCTCCCCCTGCTTCTTGTATAACAAAAAGACTGGAAGCTGGTGCTTGTCATTCCCTTTCATAGATAGGGCAGCTCAGATCAGGGGCCCCACGACAGGTGCACAAAACAGTACAATTAGCTCATTTCTTCCTACCTTAAGCTCTAATACTTGCTTCTCTTCTTTAAAAGTAAATGCTCCTTGTGGCATTTTTTTTTTCCTGTAACAGGGCACTTTCATCTGCACATATTCAGGCACATATTCTTTCTTCTCAATTATTTTCTTAATGCATTTGGGAACTTGTCTGCTGGTTCTTGGTTGGCAGAAGCGGCTTCTCCTGTTTTCTTGACATTTTTTAAGCCAAACATCTTTCTAAAATTATCAAACCATCCTTTCCTGGCATTAAATTCTCCAGTTTTAGATCTTTCATGTCCCTTTGCTTCAAATTATCATACAATGACTTCATTTTTTCTTGAAGCCATAGAATATGTAGATATGGCTTTATTACTGGAATCTTTTACCCACATAAATTGAATTTTCAATAAAAGAGAAAAAGTACTTCTCAAAATTTTTCATGCCTACTAGGGTAGCTCCACGGATGGTTTCTTCCTTTCTTCTTTTTATACAGTGGTCTTGATGCTGGACTCATTCATCTTGGCATGCACAGTGCACGCCTCTCTCTATAGCACTTGTCAGACAATTCAGCTTTTCCTTGTGGTGTCCTGACTTTTCTCTGCTTCTCGGGAATACTTCCACCATCAGCGATGGCACTTTATACGGGTCACATGCTTTTATGCAAGGATTATGATATTGCACTAAACATGACGAAAAATACATGAGAACTGAGAGATTGCTTGTTACTGCAATGCACAGTTTATAGGAGGACCTCACTGTTCAAGCAGAGATCAGGGTCTAACGGCATTCTAAGTAAATTGTCGCAACACTCAAGCTCACTGCAATAGCAACAGGAGGCAGTTATGAAATTATTACAGTACTACAATGTTAGTACAGTTAATGTTATGCAGTTATTTAATAATGCATCTTTCTGCTTCTTAATATTTTTCTGTACTGCATTTGGTACCTGTATTCTCTGTAAATTCTTCTGTACCTTTTGGTAGATTTTAATTTTTATAATACATTTGTGTGTATTTTATGGCAGCAACTAATAAACTGTATATACATATATTTTAGGCATTCATGACATATTTTTTTCTTAATTTTTTGATATTTCTAGGCAACATGGTCATCTGTGAACATTTTAAAATTGTTCCAAATATCAAAAAACCCTAATATTTGTATTTTAAAAAATTAATGTATAAGTGGACCCATACATTTCAAACCCATATTGCTGAATGGTCAGCTTAATTGACACAGAATGTAACAGAGTTGAAAAGCTGAATAATTTGAAATGGGAAATCAGAGACATGAAGGATGATAGAAGACATTGTAAGTAGATCTCATTGAAATTCCAGAAAGACAAAATTGCAAGAACTGAAAAGAGACAAAATTTAAAGGAAAAAAAAAAGAGATTTCACTGAATGAGAAAGAACAATGTATCTCAAATAGGATAAGTTGCTAAAATAACTGTCTGTGAGTAAGGCATTCTTAGGGGTTAAATTGTGTGGCATAAAAATATACTGAGTCCTAATGCCCATAACTTGAAATGTGCCCAAGAGTAGGCTCCTTGCAGCTGCAATTAGTTAAGATGAGGTCATATTTGATTAAGGTGGGCCCTTAATCCAGTATGGCCTGTGTCGTTTTAAAAGAAAAGAGGCTTGGGGACAAAAATGACAGTGGGTCATGTGAAGATACAGACACACAGAGGGAAAGCAGCAAAATGATGACAAAAGCAGAGATTGGAGTAACGCAGCTGCCAGCAAGGGATGCCCAGGGCCGCTCAGACTGACCACAGGTGGGGAGAGCATGGCACCACCCATGACGTCAGACTTCTACTCAGCGGCACTGGGAGGGAAGTCATGTCTCTTGCTTTTGTTTTTTTAACTAATGTCAGTAGAGCCATTAAATGCAGTAATCACCATATCACAGTGGTTCATTAGAACCCAATTTATCACAAACTGCATCTTCCACTCTGGTCATTTAAGATAAGTTTCCAAAACAGCTATTGATGTCCTGTATAAATGATAAAAGACATAATATTACAATTTCAGGCATATTGGCTTTTATACCTAGTTCGTTGAATTACTGTCATAAGTGGAAATAAAATAAATGAGGGCTTAACTGTTTCATGGGAAGAATAGATATTACATAATGGCCAAAGGTAAAGATAACATGAGTTGAGAATGCTAGTGGAGTATGCGGTAGGAAGAACTTTATTACCTTCAAATGAGATCCAGCCTTCAGAGATTCTGAGACCATAGCAGCTCTTTACGGTGTCCCCTAGGTCACAAGCTCTTCAACTCCAAGATCATTCAACATTCTTCACGTCATGTAATCCCTTTCTCTAATCACCAGATTGGGATTCTAAATCATCTTTCAGAGTCATCTCATTGGAGATTTTGACCTTGGAGGGCTCTACTCCCAATCTTTACCAAAGGCTGATCCCTTCAATATTTAATGCCTTTGAAGCTTAAATCTCAAGCTTATCATAAAGATTCAACTTCTCAGGCCCTTTATTTATCTGCCCACTGAGATAACCATTGTGATAGCTCTTGATCTCATAACCACACTGATTTAGATGTCTTTGCTGTGGCTTGATCCTGATCATTTCCCAAAGCACTATTGCTGATCTCAACACGTGTTCTATAACAAATCAATACATGCTTGTTTTCCTTATTATGGTTTAATTTCTTAAAGCATTAATCTGAGAAATCTTTACTTCTATGTGTGATTCTTTGTAAAAACCTTCATCAGAACTACTCATTTTTAGTAGAGGAAGCTTTATGGTCTCCTATTTTAAAACCACATTCTTCATATCAGGCCTTACGCTTCTATCCAATGAAAAAGGAAACATCAATTCCTCAATTATATGATCTTAAAATTCATATAATTACATATAATCTGAAATTCATAAAAGTCATATAATTTTAAGATCTACTTCGTTGTGACCCTATCTACTAGCATGTATATCCTAAGTCTTCACAAATACTTCAGTCCACAGTTTTCAGTCTGGGATCCTTCTTCCTATTCTGATAAATTAATTTGTTCTCATGTATTACAATTGGAAAAGAGGTATTTTAATGAAAAGAACATTGGTTTAGGAACTAAGGACACTTAATTTTTACTTTATATACCTAGGTATTAATTTATTTAAAATTATTATATTGGATGACTTTAGTAATTAGCATAGTTTAATCAGTATAATTCTTTTCACATAGAATGATGAAACATGCATGTGTTTTTACACATCTAAATCAAGAAACTTGCCCACTTTTTTGTTGTTGATGATGCTGCTGATGATTTGGTTCCCTTCATAAAAGAGTGAGCTACTTGAGGTCAGAAGCATTGTCTAAGAGACCTGCGAAAAGTGCCTAGTGTGTTGCATGATTTTGTTGAATATTTTGTACATAGTAATTTAATGAATAAATAATTTTTATCTATTAAATTGCCAAATCTTGATAACATCATTGTGGTCATGCAAAAGAGAAATTGATATTCCCATATATTATTGAAGAAAGTGTGGAGAAATCTTAGATGGATATAAAATATGCAAATATATATACCATTTGAACAAGGAAATTCACTTCTAGGAAATTGCTACTCAGTTATACTTGCATATATCTGCAATGGTTTATCTGGATTGTATCTTTTTTTGAATAAAAAGAGACACTTACATGGTTTCTTGTACCCTCAATGAATCCCCAACAATAAAAAAAAAAATAGAGAGACACTTTAACAGAAGAATAATAAAATACATATATTTAAAACCAAAAAAAAAAAAAAAAAAGAAATAACAAAAATACAGAAATGGAAAACCAGAAAAAAAAAAAAAAAGAAATTTAAATAATCATGGTAAAGGGAGAGGTTATGTAAATTTAGTGCTTACATTTGTTTGACAAGAACCAGTATAGAAACATCTTGATGAATTGTTTTTTAAAAGCCAAGTTTGCATAGTGTTTATAATACCTTTCCACTTTTGTAACAATTTAGTGAGGCAAAGAGTATATATTTGTACTGTATTTCATATTCCGCAAAAATCCTGGATGAATAAACAAGGAACCTATGATAATGGTTGCCTATCTGTAGCTGGGAATGGTGAAGGATGGGACAGAATTTTGAGGAAATGCTCATATTTTTCTTATACTTTTTGAAGTTTGAATCATGAATGGTTGAATTCGTTTGAAAAGTTAAAAAAATAAAATATAATTGACATAATATAAGATAATTAATGATTGACCATTGAGTGTAGAGTTGAAACAATAATTCTAGTGTCTTGATTTTAAATGCTAGAATAAGTCAGGGTTAATAATTCCTAGATGATCTGTTTGAAAAAGCTCAGGTCAGTATCTCCAGAAAAATTTGAGACCTTGCTAAACATTCTACAAGGTCATTTACCAAGGCAGTAGGAAATAAGAACATATACGTTTGCTACCTTGGTTTCTGGAGGCCTAAAATGTACTATTTTTAATACATTGTATTGTATTTTCCTTTGGAATAGCGATGAATTTTGACATTCCTCTCCCCTGCTGTCACCTCAGCATATGCTCCCACCTGCCGAATCCAGTACTTGGCCTTGCTCCTTTGTTTGTGAAATGCACCCTGACTTTACTTCTGGAAATGACATCCTCCTTCAAAAGCCAAATTTCTAAACCAGCTCTACTTAAAGGAGAATCTCTCTGTAATTTTCTTTCATGAGGCTTTGTCCTTCTGTTTATAACACTTACCAGAGTTTGCAATGATGGAGAGATATAGACAGATGCAAGAACAGGCAGCCAGATAGATGCATATATTTACTTTTTGCTCTAGTTCTCCTAGTGAGTATTAGCTTCATGAGAGAAGAGGGTATGTCTTTCTTGTTAACCACTGGATCTATATCTTCTGGGGCAATGCCTGCTCATTGTAAGCACTCTATGAATATTTATTTGATGCTGATTTTTAGTAATTAAATATTTTATTTTTTGCATGATTGTTTTTTATAAGTCAGTAATCTGTGATGTTTTTAATTTATGTTTAAAGACTTGATCTTTCAACTCACTCTTTTTCTAATTATTGTGGTATTATATAGATACCATAAAATCTGACATTTTAACCATTTTTTATTGTACAACTTAGTCATATTAATTCCATTCAAAATGCTGTGCAACCATCGGCACTATATGCTTTCAAAAGATTTTTATCATTCTGACAGAAATTCTACAAGCATAAGGAGAAAGTCCCAAGTGACTATTAATCTACTTTCTGTCTTCAATGGTATTGCCCATTTCAAATATTTCATGAATGAATCTGTATAATATTTGTCCTTTTATATCTGACTCATTTCACTTAGCATAATGTTTTTAAGGTTTATTCATGTTGTAGCATTTTTCAGGACTTAATTCCTTTTTATGGATAAATAATTTCTATTGTAGGGACATACCATATTTTGTTTATTCATTCATCTATCAATGAACAATTAGGTGTTTCCTACCTTTTGGCTATTGTGTGTAATGCTGATATGACGAACATTCACATATGAGAATCTGTTTGAGTTTCCATCTTCAACTCTTTTGGGAATATACTAAGAAGTGAAATTTCTAGGTAACATGGCAACTCTATGCTTAGTTTTTTGAGGAATCACCAAATTTTTACCACAGTGGATAAACTTTTAAAATTCCCATCAACACTATGAAAAAGTTATAATCTCTCCACAGCCTTGCCAAAACTTGTTTTGCATTTTTGTAAATTATTATTATATCAATGCTATTAGGTGTGAAGTATCATCCATTACAGGTTTGATTCACATTGACCTAAGGACCAGTGCTGCTAAGCATCATTTTATGGGTTTATTGCCAATTCGTATATCTTCTTTGGAAAACGTTATTTTTCCCATTATTAAATTTAGTTGTACATGTTTTTGTAGTGAAGTTCTAGGAAGTCCTCGTATAATCCATATGTTAAGCTTTATTATATATACTATTTTAAAATATTTTCTTTGGTTCTATAAATTGTCTTTTTACTTACTTGATAATATGTTTTGATACACAAAAGTTTTGAATTTTGACGAACTCCAGTTTCTTTCTTTTTTTTTTTTTCATTTATGATTTAGTGTCAGATCTATGAATGCGTGCCACATCAGAAGTCATGTGCTGGTCTTGCATAAATCATGTTTAATTCTGGTATAGAATTTAAAAATACATACACATATAAGCATGATTATAATTAAGAAACTTTGCTGACAAATGCACAATATGAAAAGATGCAATTTATGACATTTCAAATGCAATGAAAGGGTGTGAAGAAATAGAGTTTATGTATGAAATTAAGGCTAAGTTGTTATTAGTTTAAAATTAATTATTATTATTTTTGTAAGATATTTTATGTATTTCCATGAAAACAACAAAAAGAAATAGAGCATGTCACAACAAAAAATCAGTGAACACAAAGGAGGCAGTGAGAAAAGGAAACAGGAACAGAACAGCCACAGACCTGCAGAAGACAGAGCAGCAGTGACCGTTCTCCCCAGTGGTGGTCACTCTAGACGCATACAGTTAGTAGTCCAGATAAAAATGGATAGAGTGGATGAATAGATTAAAAATATACAGCCAGATCTGACTGACAAAAGGCACACTTTAGATGTAATGGCAAATATATTTAAAAATGAAAACTGGAAAATGATTAAGTTGTACAAATGGTAAACAAAAGACAGCAAGAGTGACCACACTTTCATGAGAAAAAAGAAAAGGACTTTAATTCAAAAATTGTCCCAATATACAAAGGAAATTACACATATCCTGCACCCAACATCAAAGTACTGAGATGAAGGAAGAAAATCTGACAGAACTTGAAGAGAAAAAGAGACAGAAGACCATTAAAGAAACAGAGGACTAAGTCAACACTGTAGGCCAGTCGGACTGCAGGGACTTTCACAGAAAATTTTATGCAACCGTATTGGGAAACACATTTTTCTGAAGGTCACGCAAAGCATTCTTTGGGATATGCCACCTGTTTGGCTACAAAACAGTCTTAACAACTGTAAGAAGATGAAAATCAAATCAAATATCTCTTATGACCACAAAGAAATGAAAGTTGAAATCAATAACAAAGGAATCTGAACAATTCACATATACGTGGAAATTAAAGATAACTATTTTCCACAGTGAGTGGTCTAAAACAAATCACAAAAGAATTTAGAAAACATCTTTGGACAAGAGAGTACTTAAACAAAAAATAACATAACTTATGGAATATGCAAAATCAATATTAAGAGGAAATATTGTGGCATAATAAACCTATATTTAAAAAAGAAGAATTTATCAAATGAACAATGTAAAGCTATACTTCTAGGAACTGAAAAAAGAAGAAAATACTAAACTGAAATTTAGCAGAAAGAAGGAAATGATCAGAATAATAGTAGGAATAAATGTTCTCCTTAGCAAAGTATCTCTAGAATGGAAGAAAAAGTATCCAATGTATACACCCCTAATATGAAGCAAATTTATATCTTTCAAGCGAAGGCTACAATCCACTTATTGCACAATAATAAAGTGGCAAACTCAAACAATATACAGCAACCAGATTCAAATGCTGGTTCTAGTGGATGTGCCATAGGTTTGTGGCTGGTGAGGCAGCTATAATGAGAAGGTCTTGGTGGCCAGGAGGCTGCAATTGTGGGAAGTGATGGCAAGGTCTTAGCAGGAACCTAAAGCACTGCTGTCTTAATTCCTCCTGCTGGGATCAGAAATCCACTCTTGGTATAGGCTGAGGGACTCCTGCACCTCACGGGAACTAGAGGCAGGGGGCACTGTGAGACCTGCCCCTGAAGGATTCTAGTGAGCTTTAAGATCCCAACCCAGCAGGATCTGAATGCTGAGAAAACAATCAGGTGATTTCCCAAGGCAATAATTTTGGAATTAGGACAATAGAGGTTGCTGGCTATGCTCTCTGTCTCCTAAAGAACCCCCTGCACCACCTGGTGACCCAGAAATACATTGCAATGTAGTGTCATCAAGATCAAGGATTTCTGTTTAAAACAAAGGAGGTAGTGAGAAGTACAGTGGAGAAGGTGGTAAACAAGAAGAAAGAACACAAGAGGAGGAACCAATAGAAAAATTCAGGCAACATGAAAAATAAGAAGAGAGGATCTCACCCAAGGAACCATGAGGCAGCTACTGGAGAATACTTTATCTAGAAAGAATTAATGGACTTCTCTCAGAGCTGCACATATCCTCTGAATAGAAATTAAACAAAGATATAAGAGATTCAAATGAGACCCTAGAACAACTGTGCTTGATAGACATATATAGAACACTCCATCCCAAAGATAAGAATATACATTCTTCTTATCATCCCATGGAACATTCTCCAAAATTGATCATATCCTAGGACACAAAATAAAACTCAACAGGATCAAAAGAACTGAAATTTTACCTTGCATCTTCTCAGACCACAAGGCACTAAAAGTGGAGCTCAACTCCAACAAAAACGTTCAACCTCACACAAAGGCATGGAAGTTAAACAACCTTATGCTGAATGGACAGTTGGGTGCTGGAAGAAGTGAAAAGGAAATCATTTACTTCTTTGAGTATAACAACAATGAAGATACAAATTAACAGTAACTGTGGGATATAGCAAAAGCAGTCCTGAGAGAAAATTTTATCTCTTTAAAAGCCTATATTCAAAGCACAGGAAGAGAGCACACCAACAAACTCACAAGCCATCTAACAGAATTGGAAAAAAAAGAACAATATAAGTCTAAACCCACCAGAAGAAAATAAATATCCAAAATTAAATCTGAGATGAATTAAATTTAAAACAAAAGAATCATTCAGAAAATTAATGAAACGAGGAGGGTTTTTTTGGAAAAAATAAAGAAAATAGATAAACCTTTGGCCAGACTAACTAGAAATGAAAAAAATAAAATCTCTAGTAACATCAATCAGAATGATAAAGGGGAAATAACAACTGATGCCACAGAACT
>CAUYRH010033749.1:0-45105 GCA_963574655.1 Perodicticus potto | reverse complement strand
AGACAGAACCTCAAGCTGTCACCCAGGATAGATTGCCTTGGTATAAAAGCACACACCAACCACCAATTCCTGGGTGCAAGTGAGACTCCTGCCACTGCCACCCAAGTAGCTGGAACTACAGGTGCCGGCCACAATGCCCCGCCATTTTTTTTTTTTTTTTTGGTTGCAGCCGGCCATGTTGTTTGGCGGGCCTGGGCTGGATTCGAACCCGCCAGCTCAGGTGTACATGGCTGGCGCCTTAGCCCGTTGAGCCACAGGCGCCGAGCCACACTCTTCAGTCTTAAGAAGGAAATTCTGTCATTTGTGGCATCATGCACAAACTGGGAGGACAGTCAGTGAAATAAGCTATGTACAGAAAAATACTGCACGATCTTACTTATATGTAGAATCTAAAAAACTCAAATTCCTACATAACATGTGGAGAGTAGAATGGTGGTTACCAGGAGCAGGAAACGGAAAGATGCTGCTTAAAGGTTACAAAGTTTCAGTTAAACAAGAGAGTAAGTTCTGGAGATATATTCCATAGCACAGTAAATATAAAATAATAATGTATGTTACACACATAACTGCTAAGAGTAGATTTTAAATGTCTCAACACAGATAAGTATGTGAGGTGCTAGATATATTAATCAGCCTGATCCAAGTATTCCACAATGTGTAACTATATCAAAACCCCACAGTACCCACCAAAAATATATACAAGGCATCATTTGTCAATTAAAAACCATTTTTTTAAAAAGGAAAAAAAATCTTCTGTAAGGAAACAGAATTCTAGTAGGGAGGGATACACTCATACCATCTCTGACTTCATATTATTTTCCCTGCCTCTATGTCCCAATTTCCTCATTTTATTCTTCTAATAGCCTGTCATACCTACTTTTATAAATTACCTTGCATTCTTTTTGAAAAAGATAAGCCCTTTTTAAAAAAAGGTAAAACTGAGTCAGAAGGAGTAAGTTCTATTTTCCTTTTTCAGTGACACCATTATCAGGTTGGTACCTTAGGCAGGTCCTTTGTACTTTTCAGTTCCCTCCCATGTCAAGAACACATAAAGACCTTCTCAGACCTTAAAAGGCTTTTGTTATAGCAGCAAAAGACCCCATGTGGAAAAGTAGTTTGAGCAGTAAGAAGCACTATTAAAAAATGCCAGGAGAGCTGTACACCACATTCTGTTGTCTTTACTGAGAGAACATATAAATATCTATTTTGAAGAACAAATAACTTTACTAAAGAATAATAACCTGATCATACATTGTTTTCAGTAGGAGTCCTTTACTGTCCAACAACTTTAAGACTTCTTGAGATTTTTCACGGTAAAACGATTCTCCTGAATATTCATCAAAGTATATTCCCAGGCGCTAATAGGATTAAGAAAAAAAAGTTAGTTACATCTTCTATTATCTTACCCTAAGACAAAGGGTACTCTACCACCTGTCACACAGATGGAGAAAATGAACTACAGATCAAGTTACTCCTCCGCTCAAACCCAGTAACTCCCACAACAACAATCAAGCACTTGCAATGGTACTGTGCTGTCCAGTATAGCAGGCAGCAGGCCCTTGCGACCATGTAAGTGAAAATTAAACAAAATTGAGACTTTGGTTCCTCAGTCACACTATTCATATGTCAAGTGCTCAGTACACACACGTGGCTAGTGGTCACCACACCAGACAGCAGCAATCCAGAGCACACCCACCACTGCAGAGGATGCGTGGACAGCCCTCCACAGTGTTGGACGTCACACCTACTCTTCAACTTTTCAACCTTCTCTCCTACTGTTGTTCACCTGCTTGCTTACTCCAGACACATGGGTTTCTTTGCCCAAACTCTGCTCATTCTACCTATAGAAAGCATACCTGGCCTCTCCAGCATCTAGCATCTAGCATTAATTAACAAATTCTAAATGTTTCTTGTTTAATTTGGTTTATTTTTAATTTGTTTAGCTTGCTCTTTGTCTCCATGCTAGAATGTAGTAAGGTCCATGAGAGCAAGGATTTCACTGTTGCACTCCTTTCTTCCCCAATGCTTACTAAATGAATAAATTTATACCCACCACAAGCCTAAGGAAGTGAAAGAATAAAAAGAACAAAATAAGGAATGATAGAAAAGAAAAGCCAAATGGGCCAGGTATGGAGATGTGTGCCCATAGTCCCAGCTATGCTGGAGGCTGAGGCGGAAAGACTGCTTGTACCTACAAGTTCAAGACCATCTTGGGAAACATAGCAAGACTTCCATCTCAAAAAGAAAAATAAAAAAATCCAGACAGAAATGAAGTATCCTGATATTGCTTCTAAGATATTTTATAATTCTCTCAGGCCAAAAGCCAATGTTTGAGCCCCAATTTTAATTCAACCACAAACTGATTATTCTTAAGTCATGAACTTAAAAAGCAGCTTTATGACATAGTACTAGTTAGGAGCAGCAGCACTTCGTGGGTGAGCAGAGGGAGGGGCTACAGGTACCTTATAAATCCGAATGTACTCTTCAATGCTCAAGTCCCGAAATTTTTGCCATAGTGAAAGTGCTTGCATGTTACCAGTTTCCAGAAGGTGGAAGAACTCACGTGCTGATTTTGCTACAGTTTTATCATCTGCTGCTTCTTTATTTACTTGTACATAAACCTAAAAGTACAATAGTACATTAAATGAAGTACATTATAGGTCATGGGTGGAAGAAAAAAAAAAAAAAAAAGGAAAACAAAGCAAAGTTTTTCAGTAAGGAAAAAAAGAAAAAACATAATTCTAAGGATTCTCATTTAAAATTTACCCAAGTTGCCCTGTGACACAGTGTAACATTTTTTTCCTTTTTTTTTTTTGGAGACAGAGCCTCAAGCTGTCACCCTGGATAGAGTGCTGTGGCATCACAGCTCACAGCAACCTCCAATTCCTGGGCTCAAAAGAGTCTCCTGCCTCTGCCTCCCAAGTAGCTGGGACTACAGGCGCCCTCCACAACGCCCGGCCATTTTTTTTTTTTTTTTTTTTTGGTTGCAGCCATCATTGTTGTTTGGCAGACCCGGGTTGGATTCGAACCTGCCAGCTCAGGTGTACATGGCTGGAGCCTTAGCCCGTTGAGCCATAGGCGCCGAGCCTTTTTCCTTTTTTTTTTTTGCCAAGACCCCTTCTCAAGATTTTTCTATGTACATAAAATACATAGAATTACAAAGAAAATAATTCCATTGAAATACATTTAACCAAATACTTAAAAAATTAATTTGTAATATAGAAGTACCAGAAAATAATCAATTTCTTGGAGAGGTTAGTGAAAATAAAGTATAATTTCTTCCTACCCAAGTCCACAGACCCCCTAGGTTAAGAAAGCCCAGTTAAGACTAAGCTGTCATTTCTTGTGTTTTTTATCAAAAAGCCAAATTATTATTCCTGCAACTTCTCTGAGAATGGCTGAAGGAAGTAGGATGGCTCAAACTGGCAACAAAAAAACTGAAGGATAATTTAGCAGCTGAAAGATTTTTAAACTGTTCTCTCAACAGTTTGCTGTGAAAGACCAGGTGACGGTGGTAGAAAGCAAGCTCTGTAGTCAGTGGAATCACACTGGAACATGAGCTCCTAACGCAGTGTGGGGGTCCCCTCCTGAGTGTTCAGCTCTGCACCACCCAGTGACTGAAGCCATGCTGACAGCTTGTTAGGGGCTCACTCTGCCAACTGTAGGATCCTATGGAAACAGAGGATGCAATTAATTCTGCTAGGAACAAATTACAACATGTGTGAACTCTGCCAGGGATGCTTACTTCCCAAGGAAGTTTTTCTAGTCTCCAAAATAAAATGTTAATAAATGACATTAAAATATTAATATTACAGTTCAAGTAGTACTGACGTGATAAATCTGGATGAAAAGATTTTCCTTACAAGTTGTAACTCACTTCCAGGTAGAAATATAAATGACAATTTAACTATCATATTATTTCCAGAAAACTCTTAAAGTAACACAAAAGCAATATAAATTGGTAAATAAAGAACTCCCAAAATAAGGCTTGTAAACTCCTACAGTATTACCATCAAAGTACCATGGCAACAGTATTTGGGTAGAAAAAATGATTTGAAAAAATGGAGCTTATACCCACTAGAAACTATCAACAAAAGGGAAAAATGTTTTACCATTCATAGATGGCTTGTATTAACAACTGGGATGACAGACTTAAATGAATAAATACTACTAAATAAAAGTTAAAATTACCTAACCTTTTTTTCTCTTTACTTCATACTATGCAGAAAGGAACTAATATACCAGGCCTGAGATGGCCTTTTAAAACATCCTGCTTACAATGTTGGCCACTGGCAGGAATCTGAGAACCTGGATTTTGGGACTGTTTCCACCAACCTAAACGATAAAAGTGGTTCACTGTGCCTAAACTGCGCAAGACGAGAGTTTATGCTGAACACCTGCTTTACTTCTGGCAGTTTGGAATTAGGTTACATGCTAGGTAGAGGGTGCCTATATGACCAGACATCAATAAAAATCTCAGAACCGGAGTACCCAGTGACCATCCCCAGTAGAGAGTTCATATATGTAGTGATTTGTTCCTAGCACAACTGAGTGCATCCTCTGACTCTACTGGGAGAAGGCTCTTAGAAGCGTGGGTCTCATTTTCTCTGGATGTTACCTCAGGTTTGTCTTTTTCCCTGTGTTGATTTTACCTCGTATGCTTCCACTGTAGTAAATCACAGCCATGAGTATGCTTACGTACGCACATGCTGAGTCCCTATGACTCATCCCAGTCAATGACTGAATCTGGGGGTGGTCTCGGAGATAACTGACACATATCATAAAAAACTGATTTCATGTTGTCCTATTAGTAAGTCTAGTATATGGCCAGTTAGAAAACAGAAAAAGATGTTGGTAAATGTGGGTAAACAGAAAGTGTCCCTGGAAGAGAGTGAATGCAGATATCCTCACTTTTGAATGACATACTCATCACCGACTGTGTTAAAGGTCTAGCTCCAGACTATAGGAGCAAAGACATAAATGTATATTCATGTGCACACATAAATTATAAGCAAACATATGCAAACTGTCTTTATTTTTAGAAAAGACTTTAGTTTGTCTGTCCACTTTGCTTTTTAATCTAGGACTTTATATACCCCAAGACGCAAACATTTCAAAATCAGCTGGGCGTGGTGGCTCATGCTTATAATCCCAGCACTTTGGAATGCTAAGGTGGGAGGACTGCTTAAGGCCAGGAGTTCACGACCAGCCTGGGCAATATGGTAAGACCCCATCTCCACACAAAAAGAGAAAATTTAGTTGGACACCTGCAATCCCAGCTACTTGGGAGGCTGAGGCAAGAGAACTGCTTCAGCCCAGGAGTTTAAAGGTTATTGTTATGGATACAGATACTTTAGAAAAAAAGTCACTAGAATCTTTTGTCTTAAAATTTAAAATAGAAATAATTAACACAAGAGCTTTTCCTTGAAGATTTTTGGTATTTCAGCAATTTACAGGTTTTTTTTTTTTTTTTAAGATAGACAGCTTTGCGAAGGATAGACAGTAGAAGCAATGGCAAGTGGAGCAATTGCCAGGGTGGAAGAAAGGAAAACTTCCCAGACTGGGGAGGACATGGGGAACACCCACTTGCAGGAGTAGCAGAAGCTGGCATCTGGGGGTGGGGTGGGGGGCCTTCAGCGGGCAAGGTTCCTCGTATGCTTACACAGTGAGGTTGGCCTCCAAGCTTCACAGGCAAAGTTGGAAAGTTGGTTATAAAAGCAGAGCTGTGTGGTGCTCCAAGGCACCACATAGGCTGGAACGTTAAGCTTATCAGAGGCCAGTGTGAACTGCACACAAGACTCCTTTTGACCATGCTAGGAGGCATGTAAGAGCCTGGGACTTTGTATGATTTGGGAGGTAGGGAATCCCTAACAACAATGACTTAAACTGACTCTCACTACTCTTGAAAGTGATAGCAATGGTCAAATTTTATTAGACTTTTAACTTTAGAGCAATTTTTTATACATATAAGTATTACTAAGGCACAAAATTCATATCAAGATTCATTAATAATGTTCCCTATGGGAGAAGGGAAGGGTATTGGTATACTTCTACTTAATGGGCAAATGTAAGGATGCATGACACACCTGTGGGTGTGGGACACATCTATAAGAAAGACTTGACCAAATAAATGCAAACATTGCAACCTAGTTGTGTGTACCTTCTCACTCATCTGAAATTAAAAAAAGAAGTTCCCTGAAAAAAATGTGACCTAACCAATAACCCTTAAACACAATTTCTTTTTTTTTGAGACAGAGTCTCACTATGTTGCCCTCGGTAGAGTGCTGTGGTGTCATAGCTCACAGCAACTTCAAACTCTTGGGCTCAAGCAATTCTCTTGCCTCAGCCTCCCTAGTAGCTGGGACTACAAGGACCTGCCACAACGGCTGGCTATTTTTGTTGTTGTTGTTGCAGTTGTCATTATTGTTTAGCTGGCCCAGGCTAAGTTTGAACCCGCCAGCCTCAGTGTATGTGGCCAGCACTGTAACCACTGTGCTATGGGCACCAAGACAAACACAATTTTTTATTAAAAAAAATTTCCAACTGCACCTGACTGTACCTAACTATAATTGATTTAGTCTTGAATTCTTTACTTAAGCTGGGGAAATTGTTTTGAGACTCTAAAGTGAGGAAAACATTGTCTTTTGAGGAAGAGAAACTACTTTCCACATTTTAGAAAATAAGAGCAAGTAAACATTATCCCTTATCAAATCGGTGCTTTGATCTTACCCTGTTTGTCTACTTACTACTTTTTTTGGTTTTTGATATAAAGGTCAGAATCAAATCTGATTATTATATAATCTTATCTAATGATACATTATCCCCTAACTTTCTAATTCTCTTTTATTAAAAGTCCACCACTGTAATTGTCTCACATTCTTTGAGAAAGGGGCAGGTTAGAAATAATGAAAGAATTTGTGGGGTTATTTTGAACGTAAGAAGAACAGACTATTTACGTTACTATATCATGTTACCTTATAAATGCCAGTGCTAGGATAAAGGGCTGACATATCCCTTACTGACATGATAGTTATCTCTTATGAAGGGCTGCCCTTATATTTCAGAGGACTTTCATAGCTATAAAATCCATATTATTAATAATAAGCAATACGCAATGAGTCAAGTTCTGTTTTAAAAAAGTGTTTCTATATTCTTAAAGGTACTGTTAGACATTACCAAAGTCTATTCAAATAGTTTATAAAGGAAATGTAGAAAGAGAAAACAATAGAAAGAAATATGAGGAGTCATGTGTTAGTCCATATTGCACTGCTATAGGCTGTGTAATTTACAAACAGAAGAGGTTCATTTGGCCATGGTTCTGCAGGCTATACCAGCATCTGCTTCTGTAAGGGCATAAGGAAGCTCCTGATCAAGGGGGAGCAGGCAAGTCAATGGGTGAGAGGAGCCAGGGTGGGAGGTGGGAGTGCCAGGCACTTTTACACAAGCTCTCACGTGAACCAATAAAGTGAGAACTCACTCACTGTCACTGGGAGGGCACCAAGCCATTCAGAAAGGAGTTGCCCTCATAACCAAAACACCTCCCAACAGGCCCCCCATTCAACACTGGGTCTAAATTTCCATGTGTGATTTGGAGGGGACAAACATCCAAAGCATATCAAGTTCCTTTTAAAAAGTATTATTCAAAGAGATAAAAGTAAAGAATAACATCCATATACAGATGATTTGGATTTAATACTTGTCAATATTTTATCATAAGAAATTTTCAGCTGAAGTGGGAAGGCTTTTTGATAAGTGTTCTGAATCTTATTACAAATGCTTTCCTTGAATTAGTGTGGATTATAAAGAATATATTCATTATTTAACTCAGCCAGTTTAGGGGGAGGAGGGACTATTATAAAACCACTTCCCTATCTTTACATGGATGGAACTGGAACATACTCTTCTTAGCAAAGTATCTCAAGAATGGAAGAAAAAGTATCCAATGTACTCAGCCCTAATATGAAACCAATCTATAAACCTGTATTTCCATATGAAAGCTGTAACCCAACTACAGCCCAACAGGAATGGAAAAGAGGAGAGACAGGGGAGGGGAGAGGGGAAGATGGGTGGAGGGAGAGTAATTGGTGGGAACACACCTATGGTGCATTTCACAAGGGTACATGTTAAATCTACTAAGTATAGAATATAAATGTCTTAACACAATAACTAAGAAAATGAGGTTAAGGCTATGTTAACCAGTTTCACGAAAGTATTTCAAATTATATATAAAACTAGCACATTGTACCCCATAATTGCATTAATGTACAGCTATTATTTAATAAAAATAAAAATTAACTTAGCATACCAAACTAGGACAGCTTGTCAATAAACTGTTGGAAGACAAAAACAAACAAACAAACACTTCTCTGTTTTGTGACAGAACAAATTAACAAATTAGAACAAGAAAAGTTTTCAAGAGAGGTAAAAACAAAAACCATACGATCATTACAATAGAAAAAGCATTCAATAAAATCCAGCATCCATCCCTTCATGATAAAAACCCTCAACAACCTAGGCATAGAAGGAACATACCTCGGAATAATAAAAGCCATATATGACAAACCCGTAGCTAACGTCAGACTCAAGAGGGGACAGCTTAAAAGGATTTCCTCTAAGAAATGAAACAAGATAAGGATGCCCACTTCCACCACCTCTGTTCAACACAGTACTGGGGATTTTAGCCACAGTAAACAGGCAAGAGAAATAAAAAAGGGCACCTAAATTGTAGAAGAGGAGGTCAAACCATTCTTTGCTAATGATGTGATCTTATACCTAGCAAACCTCAGTAAAGCCTTTTCCAAAAGACTTCCAGATTTAATAAATGAATTCAGTAAAGTCTCAGGTTACAAAATCAACATACACTACTAATCAGCAGCACTCTTATATGTGAGTTAACATCTCACCCAATCAAGAATTCAATCCCATTCATAATAGCTGCAAACAAAAAAAAGAGAAAAAGAAAAAAAAAATCCTAGGAATATACTTAACCGAGGTGAAAGATCTCTATATGAAAAACTATAAAACACTAATAAAAGAAATTGCAGATGACACACACAAATGGAAAAATATGCTAGCTCATGGATTGGAAGAATCAATATTGTGAAAATGACCATAAGGCCCAAAGCAATCTATAGATTCGATGCAACTCCTATTAAAATACCAATGTCATTTTTCACAGAATTAGAAGAAACAATCCTAAAATTCATACAGAACCAAAAATAAGTAAATAAATAAATAAATAAATAAAAAGTCAAATACTCAAAGCAATCCTAAGCAAAAAGAACAAATCTAGAGGCATTGGACTACCCAACTTCAAATTATTCTAAAAGGCAATCGTAACCCAACAGGATGGCACTGGTATAAAAGTAGACACATACATAGATCAATGAAACCGAATAGAGGACCCAGAAATAATGACAAATACCTACAACCAACTGATCTTCAACAAAGCAAACAAAAATAGACAATGAGGTAAGGACGCCCTAATGCTGAGGGGAGAACTGGACATCCACATGAAGAGGACAAAAGTGGATACCCTTCTCTTACAAATACAAAAATTAATTCAAGACGGATTAAAGACTTAAATATAAGACCTCAAACTCTAAAAATTCTAGGAAAAATTCTTCTGGATGTTGATTTAGGCAAAGAATTCATGACTAAGACCCCCAAAAGAAAATACAGCAAAAACAAAAGATAGACAAATGATAATTAAATTATAAGGCATCACCACACCAAAAGAATTAACAGAGTAAACAGAAAACCTACAAAACAGGAGAAAATATCTGCATTCAACATGGGACTAATATCCAGATTCTACTAGGAACTCCAATCAGCAAGAAAAAACCCCAAATAATCCCATTAAAAAGTGAGCAAATTAAATGAACCGACTATTTTTTTTGAAACAGGATCTCACTTTGTCATCCGGAGTAGAGTCCTGTGGCATCATAGCTCACAGCAACCTCAAATTCTTGGGCTCAAGCAATCCTGCCTCAGCCTCCCAAGTAGCTGGGCCTACAAGTGCCCACTACAACACTCGGCTAGTTTTCCTATTTTTTGTAGAGACAGAGGTCTCATTCTTGCTCAGGCTGGTCTTGAACGTCTGAGCTCGAGCATCTGTCTCAGCCTCCCAGAATGCTGGGATTACAGGTGTGAGCCACCGTGCCCAGCATGGACACTTTTCAACAGATGATATGCAAATGGCCAGGAAACACATGACAAAATGCTCAAAATCACATCAGGGAAATGCAAACTAAAACTATAATGAGATACCACCTTACAGAGTCAGAACTGTTATTATTAAAAAGTCAAATAATAGATGTTGGGATAGATGTGGGTGAAAAGGGAACACTTACACACTGCTGGTGGGAATGTAAATTAGTTCAACCTCTATGGAAAACAGTATGGAGCTTTCTCAAAGAACTAAAACTAGATTTATCATTTGATCTAGCCATGCACTATAGATAAGGTATCAATCCAGAGAAAAATAAATTATATCAAAAAGACACTTGCACTCATGTTTATTATAGCACAATTCACACGTGGTGTATATAAGCCACAGAACACTACTCAACCATAAAAAGACGACGTAGTGTCTGTTGCAGCAACTTGGATGGACGTGGAGGCCATTATCCTAAGTGAAGTAATGCAGGGACAGAAAATCAAAGCATTATTCACTTGTTAGTAAGTGGGAAGTAAGTAGGATATACAGGGTGGTAGAATGAACACTAGACACTCAGCAGGGAGAAGGGTGGGGAGAGGATGAGGAAAGAAAACTTACTTATCAATGCCATTGAAATAAAAAAAAATAGAAAAACTCCCAAATAAAAAGGTCTCAAATGCCAAACAACAAAATTCTTAAGGCCATGTACAATAGCCAGATGTCATGGGAGAAGAATGACAACAGGCACAAAGAAACACTAGTAGCAAAGCATACGCACCCAAGTGGAAACACAGGAAAGAAATGAGTCTGGGTGTTAAATATTCTCATCACAAATACTAAGGCGATCATTCAACACCATTTCTTTCCTTTTTTTTTTTTTTTTTTTGTAGAGACAGAGTCTCACGTTATGGCCCTCGGTGAAGTGCCGTAGCATCACACAGCTCACGGCAATCTCCAACTCCTGGGCTTAGGCGATTCTCCTGCCTCAGCCTCCCGAGCAACTGGGACTACAGGTGCCTGCGACAATGCCCGGCTATTTTTCTGCTTTGCAGTTCAGCCGAGGCCGGGCCTGAACCCACCACCTTCAGCATATGGGGCCAGCACCCTACTCGATGGGCCACAGGCGCCGCCCTCGACACCATTTCTAAGCTAGCTGAGAGACCAAAGCTGGGGCGTTCTTATCACAGTGTGGTTTAGAGGGAGGCAGACTACAAAGTCTGTTCCTGGCTGGCCTAAGCCCAACTCAAAACAAATATACAGAATGTTGAAACTGCTAAAACTTCAACGGCCAATTGTCTCTGGTGTAGTAACTAAGCGAAGAAAGAAAGGAAAATGCTGCGCATGTGTTATAACTACAGCTAAGGGCAATGAATGGCTCACAGAGGCATTATGTAGTGTGTGGGAAGGGATTTGGGGCAGCAATTGCCTGTACTGGAATCCTGGTCTGGCCCTTGCTTCTTCATTAGTACATTTGAATTAATAAGGTAAGTTAAATTCTGAGAAATTATAATTGGTACAATAGTTAGTACTTCCCTGAACTAGTAAGAGCTTGAATATAATTAGAGAAAGTGACAGAAGAGAACTACAAGATCAAATTCATTCAAATATTTACTGCCAGGCGTGCAATATTCAGGGTCAGGGATTAAAGATCAGGAAGGCATGCTCCTTCCTCTCAAAGAGCTCACTGATAACTACAATTTGACAAGGAGAAAAAACAGGTACTCAACCAAAGCTTTGAGAACAGTTTTTTCCAAATAAGAAAGGATAACAGCATTATCTCAACGTTTACTTCCCATAAGCCAGTGCCGACAATACTTATCAATACACCAAAAACCAAGCATACAATCACTATCCCTAACTTTCTGGTCACCTAATCTGGTTACCAGAGTGATGATGAGTTTACTCCTATGTTATCTGTGACACTGCAGGGCATGCAAGGGCACCTTTCAATCAGTAAATAAACTCAGCTGTTTGACTTTCAGATTTTCTTTTAGTAACAGTATAATGTCATTAACATTTCCTCTAAAAGGAAAAAAAATTCCTTTTACACTAAAGATTGTTGGAAGTAATCCACAGTGACAAATGTAATTTTAAAATAAAAATCGGATCTGCAAAAATTAGCACAAAGATACATGTATAATAACCTGGAAGCTGCCATTTTTGGTTCCTTTGTTTTCTGTCCTGGAAGAGGAAGACACCAGGTAAGTGCTCTAATGGGCTTCTGTGCTTTACCACAAGTAGCGAGGTGGCTGTATGTGACTTGCCTTCTTTTCTTTATAAATGCAGCTCCCCTGTGAAGCTGTTAGGTAAAAACACCGATGAAAGCAACATCATTATTCCTTGACTTTTTAGTTGTCATAGGAGAAGCACCCCTTTGCCCTTGTCTCTTCCTTAGGCATACCCATCAATTAACAACCTCAACATAGGTATTGATCTTCCACTATTTTTAAGTGTCAAAAGGCAGACATTATATTTAACTGTACAGAAGAAGACATATGCTTAAAAAAACCACATATGCTGAAGTTTCTATGAAGTTTGAAAATTTTATGAAAATATTTATAATACTATACAAAACAAAGGTTTACTATTTGTGGGATTAAATAAAAATGTTTAAGGTGGGGTAGGACAAAGAAGAGAAGACTAGCACTTGTATGTCAAGCTATATTCTAAAGCAATGACACAAGGTATCAAGTAGGTGTCTATACTTTTTGCACCATGGGGTGTCTCTGTGGGCCTAAGATGTGATAAAGGTTTGCTAAGGTTGTGGTA
Source organism: Perodicticus potto (assembly GCA_963574655.1). Classification (NCBI taxonomy): domain Eukaryota; kingdom Metazoa; phylum Chordata; class Mammalia; order Primates; family Lorisidae; genus Perodicticus; species Perodicticus potto. Next base: position 32,177 of record CAUYRH010033749.1, on the reverse strand, counting down.
AGAAATATGATTCGATGTATAAAAAAAAAACAAAACCAGGTGGTGCCTGTGGCTCAAAGGAATAGGGCGCCAGCCCCATATGCCAGAGGTGGTGGGTTCAAATGCAGCCCCGGCCTAAAACCGAAAAAACAAACAAACAACAACAAAAAAAACCCAGTAAAAATTCTAGGTACTAAAGGAGCATGCTTTATTTATAGTTATGCCTAAAGAGTTATTAATTTTTAAATTCTTACCTATCAAGAAAAATCTTAACGGGAGAGAAGAAATCTTTTAGTTAATGTAATAAATCAAAACATAGGCATTTAAAGCACAGTACAGGCATGGACTCAGGACCAGAATGTGTCACTGTTCAATTTAACTGCAAAGCCAGCTGCAGGTAAAAAATCACGAAACAGAAAGGAAAGTGACGAAGCGCGCTGTGGCTTCAGCTGGGAAGTATGAAGCATTATTCCGGCAAGTGCTTGTCCTCATACACAGGCAGAGTCTCTCCAGTCTGAGCCCTGCTACGTCACTAGTAACATGGCCCACATCACACCAGAGTCTTCTACGTGAGGCTCAGAAATAGAAGCGATAACTGGGACAATGAAGAGGAAACACATCCCTGGAGATTACTTTATTAATGAACTTCAGGAAAGACTGAAGCTAAAGAAACAATATATTCAAGGAAATAAATGAAATAAAACAAATAGGTGTTCACACTAGGTAAAAGCCAGAAAATGAGCTGAAAGATGTAAATGAAAAGGGCACAGACAAATTCAGGGAGAAATACAAGTGCCTTCCTCCACATAAGAGTAAGAGCAAAGGCTCGGCGCCTGTGGCTCAATGGGCTAAGGCGCCAGCCACATACACTTGAGCTGGCGGGTTCGAATCCAGCCTGAGCCCGCCAAACAACAATGATGGCTGCAACCAAAAAATGGCCAGGCGTTGTGGCGGGCGCCTGTAGTCCCAGCTACTTGGGAGGCAGAGGCAGGAAACTCGCTTGAGCCCAGGAATTAGAGGTTGCTGTGAGCTGTAATGCCACGGCACTCTACCCAAGGCGACAGCTTGAGGCTCTGTCTCAAAAAAAAAAAAAAAGTTGGAAATGCTCTTGTAGCAAAAGATTTTTGCTCCTTCCTGGTTTATGTCTGGGTGACAGGTTTTGTGAATTTGCCAAGTGATGCATGCAAAAATAAGAGGGGCGGCACCTGTGGCTCAGTGAGTAGGGCGCCAGCCCCATATGCCAGAGGTGGTGGGTTCAAACCCAGCTCCAGCCAAAAACTGAAAAAAAATAAAAATAAAAAAAAATATATATATATTATATATATATATATATATAAAAGTACAGTTGGTTCTATATCTGCAGTTTAAACAAACTATAGATTGAAAATATTAAAAGAATACTAGAATAAAAAATAATGCGAACTTTAAAATGTAACAACTATTTGCATTGTATTAGGCATTACAAGTAATCTAGAGAGTTTTTTTTTTTTTTTTTTTTTTTTGGTAGAGACAGAGTCTCACTTTATCACCCTTGGTAGAGTGCCATGGCATCACACAGCTCACAGCAACCTCCAACTCCTGGGCTTAGGTGATTCTCTTGCCTCAGCCTCCCAAGTAGCTGGGACTACATGTGCCCGCCACAATGCCCAGCTAGTTTTTTGTTTTTTTTGCAGTTTGGCCAAGGCCGGGTTTGAAACCGCAACCTTCGGTATATGGGGCCGGCGCCCTACTCACTAAGCCACAGGCGCTGCCCTAGAGATGATTTAAAGTATATAAGAGGGTGTGCTCCCCTGTGGTTTGAGCTGGCCGTGGTGGTACCCTGGCTGCTGCCCGAGACTGCACTCAGGGTGGTCCTCAGGTTTAAAGTCAATAGAGGGAAGCTGCCACAATTTTTGTGCTTCAGTTTCTAAAAATGTCACTTATAGGGAACTTAATCTGTCAAATTCCAAAAGCATTAAGTTAATTGATGTTAGAGAGATGTGGGAAATTCTTGACCATGGAAAAATTCCTGGGCCTGTCAATATACCACTGGATGAAGTAGGTGAAGCTCTGCAGATGAACCCAAGAGACTTCAAAGAGAAGTATAATGAAGTAAAGCCATCCAAATCTGACAGTCTAGTGTTTTCTTCTTTAGCTGAGATAAGAAGGAAGAAGGCTCTGGACACAGCGGTTATCTCTGGGCTTTAACAGATCTCAACACTGTGCTGCAGGATGGAAGGAATGGGTAACTAACAAAGTTTCAGAGAAGAAACGAGGAAATTGAATTTTGGAATAAAAGTTGGGTCTTTCCTGTGTACCTGCAGCCTAACATAGTGGAATGAGCAAAAGAATAAAAATCTAGTCCTGGTACCACTGGTTATGGTAGGGTAATTTTGTATAAATCCATGACTTATGGAATCTCTTTCATCTGTAAATTGATAATACCACTTTGCCCTACCTACTTTCAAGGACTATTGAGGATTAAAATGATGCATGTAACTTGCCATGGAAATACAACGGTTGGGATTCTAGGAATTAACTTTTCTAAGTAGTTTAGTATAGTTTAGTAGTATTCCAAAAGACCCAGTTACCTGTATTACTTAATCATATGTGGCTGTGAGTTAAACTAGTACCTTAACAAGCAGAATTGACCTTAAAAAAAAATCAAGATTGTGGGATCCAGACAAATATGGAAAATTTGAACAATGAAAATACATTAAGCATCCAAAGACATAGCAGTATTATAACCAGCACAGTAGTTACATAATTTGCGATTTTCAAATTAAAATTCATATTATTAATAGGGAGACAAATCAGAACAGTGCCTGCTGTTCTAGAGGGAAGAAGATTAATTAGAACAGGAAGGAGGAAATTTTCTAGGATGATGAAAATGTTCTGTACCTTGACTAAGGTATTGGTACATAGGTATATAAGTATATACTATAAACATTTGTCAAAACTCACTAAAATAAACACTTAAAAATATAAAAAACAATATAAAGTATACAAGAGAATGGGTATAGGTTATATGCAAGTAATAACTCACTTTTATGTAATGGACTCCAGCATTTGGGACTTTTGTTATTCAAGGTAGGCTTTCTGAAATCAATTAGCTTAGAGATAGTGTGAGAAGATTGTATCCTACAAGCTCAGTTCTGATTGTGATTATTTCATGTTTTTCACTGAATTGAAAGATTTAAAAATTGAATCTTTGGATTTGGAAGTTGAAAATATAGAGTCAAAGATTTTTCTGGAATTTGGCTGAACAACGTCGTGGTTAAATAACCAGCTGAGGATTACTTTTTAGAGAGCTATAGTTGTTCTAAATTGTGAAATGTAGGGCCAGGTGAGGTGGCTCACGGCTTTAATCCCAGCACTTTTGGAGGCTAAGGCAGGTAGATTGCTTGAGCTTGGGAGTTGGAGACCAGACTGAGCAAGAGTGAGACTCTGTCTCTACTAAAAATAGAAAAACTAGCTGGGAATTTTGGTGCTACTTGTAGTCCCAGCTACTCAGAGGCTGGGGCAGAAATATTGCTTGGGCCAAAGAGTTTGAGATTGCTGTGAGGTGTAATGATGCCACGGCACTCTACTGAGGGTGACAGAGTAAGACTAAAATTGTGGGCTCGGCACCCATAGCTCAGGGAGTAGGGCGCCGGCCACATACAACGAAAGTGGCAGGTTTGAACCTGGCCCACTAAACAACAATGACAACTGTAACCAAAAATAGGCAGGCATTGTGGCAGGCGCCTGTAGTCTCAGCTAATCGGGAGGTTGAGTCAAGAGAATCCCTTAACCCTAAGAGTTGGAGGTTGCTGTGAGCTGTGATGCCACAGTACTCTACTGAGGCTACATAGTGAGACCGTCTCAAAAAAAAAATTTGTGAAATCTAACACACATAAAAAAGTTAATAAGACATAAATATAAAGGTACCAAATGTTTATAAAGTAAATACCTTTGTTAGTACTACCCTGATAAAGAAATTAAACATTGATAGTACAGCTTCAAGCCCTTCCTCCCCTTCCTCTCTTTTTTTTTTTTTTGAGACTGAGTCTCACTTTGTCACCCTCCATAGAGTGCTGTAGCATCACAGCTCACAGCAACCTCATACTCTTGCACTTAAGCAATTCTGCTGCATCAGCCTCCCAAGTAGCTGGGACTACAGGTGCCCACCACAACACCCAGCTATTTTTTTGAGACGGAGTCTCGTTCTTGCTCAGGCTGGTCTCGAACCAGTGAGCTCAAGGCAATCCTCTCATCTTGTCCTCCCCAGTGCTGGAATTAAGGGCGTGAGCCACCATACCCAGCCTGAGAAAATACTTTTTTGAATTATGGCAATCACAGATTTATTTTTGTTTCAAGTATGCATTTGTAAGGCTGGGTGGGGTGGTTCACTGTTTAATCCTAGCACCCTGGGAGGCCAAGGTGGGTGGATTGCCTGAGCTCAGGAGTTCAAGCAAAATGAGACCACATGTCTACTAAAAATAGAAAAACTAGCCAGGTTTTGTGGTGGGTACCTGTAGTCCCAGCCACTTGGGAGGCTGAAGCAAGAGGATCGCTTGAGCCCAAGAGTTTGAGGTGGTTGTGAGCTGTGATGCCACTGTACTCCATCCCAGGGTAACTGAGTGAGAACTCAAAAAGGAAAAAAGTATGCATTTGTAAGCAATATAGAATACCTGCACCTGTTTATTGTAGTCTCCAGTCAATCTACTAAAAATGCTTATTTTATTGTTTTGCTGTATATGGACCTGGCAATTGATAAGTTTAAATTTAATATGGCTGGATGTACTTAACGAGATCTTTTTTTTCTTTAGTTACGACCACCTCAGCCTCCAGTGTACCTCTTTGTATTTGATGTATCTCACAATGCAGTTGAAACTGGATACTTGAATTCAGTTTGCCAGAGTTTGTTAGAAAATCTGGATTTGTAAGTGTCTCAATTCAACTTAACTCTGAAGCTAACAGTGTTTGCAAAATGAATAAGTAGTTTTCAAAAAATAAAATCGTATTCTAAAAGACCACTTAAATCAGTTGTTATCTTTGGTTTTATTTTCTCTTAGAAAAATTATTTTTAAATCTCCATGCACACCCCACACACTATACCCCACACATGTTACCACATACATACCACATATACCCACACACTCACACACACATACTCCTCCCACAAGAAAAGAAACATTATTTTTAAATCTTTCTTAAATAGGAAAATAAAGTAATAAATCTGCAGATACCTATCCCCCAATTTCACTGTCTTCAACATTCTTCTGTTCTTGTTTCATCTGATCCTTCCATTTCACACACACAGCTTTTTTCTCCCCTTAAAAATTTTAAAGCAGGCTTGGTGTCCATAGCTTAGTGAGTAGGGCACCAGCCACATACATTGAGGCTGGTGGGTTCGAACCTGGCCTGGGCCTGCTAAACAACGATACCTGCAACCAAAAAATAGCCGGGCACTGTGGCAGGCGCCTGTAGTCCCAGCCACTCAGGAGGCTGAGGTAAGAGAATCGCTTAAGCCCAAGAGTTGGAGGTTGCTGTGAGCTGTGACACTATGGCACTCTACTTAGGGCGACATAGTGAGACTGTATCTCAAAAAAAAAAAAAAAAAAAATTTTTTTTAAAGCTGCTCTCAGCCAGCATATTGTTTTTACCTGTTAATATGGTCTTTTAATCCTAACTATAATACTAGTATACTGTAAAGAAAATTAGCAATAATTCCTTTCTGTGATCTAATGCCAGTTCATTATTTATTTATTCATAGTTGTCTCAAAAATGGCCTTTTTATTGTTAGTTTATTGGAGTAATAATCCAAAGAGTGTACACATATTGCATTTGATTATCATGTCTCTTAAGTTTGTTAAAATAACTATATTTTAAATGGTTTTTAGATACTTAGTGTAACCTATAAAAGCTAGAGGGACCTTTCAATATAATGAGGTATAGTTCCTGTGCATGATATGGAGAAATGTGGCAAGACCAAATCTTATCACAAATGAAGTAAATCCCTCACCTTGTTAAAAAGGGGATCCCTGTTCTTGCCAGCATTTGTATTTTAATGTTGAAGATTGTGTTATGGGGATTGTTAGCCATGAGATCATCCACTGATTCATCCAAACATAAGTGAGAGTGAAAACCAGCTTGCTTTCCTTTTATTAAACTGTAGTTCACTTGTTTGAGTTTTTAAAAATGGATTCTTTTGTTCCTCTTTATTCTTTTTTTTTTTTTTCTTTTTTGAGACAGAATCTCATTATATTGTCCTCAGTAGAGTGCTGTGGAGTCACAGCTCATAGCATCTTCAAACTCTTGGGCTTAAGTGATTCTTTTGCCTCAGCCTCCCAAGTAGCTGGGACTATAGGTACCTGCCACAACACCCAGCTGTTTGTTTTTTTTTCTTTTTGAGACAAGCTCAAGCTGTCGCGCTGGGTAGAGTACCGTGGTGTTATAGCTCACAACAACCTCAAACTCTTGGGCTTAGGTGATTCTCTTGCCTCAGCCTCCCGAGTAACTGGGACTACAGGTGCCTGCTACAATGCCCGACTATTTTTTTGTTGCAGTTGTCATTGTTTTAGCTGGCCTGGGCCAGGTTCGAACCCGCCAGTCTTGGTGCATGTGACCGGCACCCGACCAATTGAGCCACAGGCGCTGCCCCCTGGCTTTTTTTTTTTTGTTGTAGTTGTCATTGTTGTTTAGCAGGCCTGGGCCTAGTTCAAACCGGTCAGTCCTGGTGTATGTGGCCAGCATCCTAACCACTGAGCTATGAGTGCCAAGCTTCCACTTTTATTTTTAAATAAATGCATTAAACAATACAAGAGATGCACTACCTAAATTTGTGTTATATTTTTAATTTGTATATGGTAATTTTTTGAAGTATTCTTTATAAAATAATTTCAAATCATCTGCAAAGTATTGTATATGCTTTCCAGTGTTTTTAACATGCTGTTTCCTAAACGATGATTTATAGCTTATATAATTGGTTTTGGATTGCTGTTTTTCTTTTTTTTTTTTTGGCTTACATATAGTGTTTTCCCTTTGAATCAGATATATTTTCATTGTAAACACTGGGTGATTTAAACTTTTATATTGGGCCAATTTCCATAATATTAAATTAGATATTTTCTTGTAACTCTCTTAGGAGATACTTTGTGTATATATGTATATGGGAAAACTTGATAAAATACTCTTATGAATTTGTTTTTAGGCTTCCTGGCAACACTAGAACAAAAATTGGCTTCATAACATTTGACAGTACAATCCATTTCTACAGTCTTCAAGAAGGTCTCTCTCAACCTCAGATGCTAATAGTTTCAGATATTGAAGGTATATTTTATATATTTATTGAACTACTTTGGGATGTTTCAGTGTTAGAAATATTTTATGAATATTTGACAAATTAAGGAATATATTGTATGATTCTATATGTTGAGGAAATTCTTCAGTGTAAAATCATGAGATTGTTAGAATCGAATTATTATTAGAACTCAGATAAAATTTAGGTGTTCCCCCTCTTTTTCCCATGTATTTATTCAAAAAATATTTGAGAGGTGTGGTAACTCAAACCTGTAGTCCCACCACTTTGGGACACAGAGGCAGGAGAATTATTTGAGGCCAGGAGTGTGAGACCAGCTTTGGCAGCATAGCAAGACCCCCACCTCTACAAAAAATTTAAAAACTTAGCCAAGCGGCTGGGTGCCTGTAGCTCAGTGAGTAGGGCACCAGCCACATACAGCAAGGCTGGCGGGTTTAAGCCCAGCCCTGGCCTGCTAAACAACGACAGTTGAAATCAAAAAAATAGCTGGGCAATGTGGTGGGTGCCTGTAGTCCCAGCTACTTGAGAGGCTGAGGCAAGATAATCGCTTAAGCCCAAGAGTTTGAGGTTGCTGTAAGCTATGACGCCATGGCACTCTACCCAGGGCAACATAGTGAGACTCTGTCTCAAGAAAATACTTAGCCAAGCATGGTGGCATATGCTTGTATCCTAGCTACTTGGGAGGCAGAGGTGAGAAGATCACTTAAGCCTAGGATTTTAAGGCTTCTGTAAGTTCTGACTATACCACTGTACGCCAAACATTTTGTACTTTAAAGACACCATCAAGAAATGAAAAGATAGGCTTGGCGCCCGTGGCTCAAGTGGCTAAGGCGCCAGCCACATACACCTCAGCTGGCGGGTTTGAATCCAGCCCGGGTCCGCCAAACAACAATGATGACTGCAATAAAAAAAAAAAGAAAAAAAAAGCTGGGCATTGTGGCAGGTGCCTGTAGTCCCAGCTATTTGGGAGGCAGAGACAGGAGAATCTCTTGAGCCCAGGAGCTAGAGGTTGCTGTGAGCTGTGATGCCGCGGCACTCTACCCAGGGTGACAGCTTGAGGTTCTGTCTCAAAAAATAAAAAAAATAAAAAAAGAAATGCAGTGGCTCATGCCTGTAATCCTAGCATTCTGGGAGGCTGAGGCGATTGCATTGCCTGGGCTCACGGGTTTGAAATCAGCCTGAGCGTGTGCAAGACCCTGTCTCTTAAAAAAAAAAATAGCCAGATGTTGTGGCAGGCACCTGTAGTTCCAGCTACTTGCAAGACTGAGGCAAGAGAATCGCTTGAGCCTGAGAGTTTAAGGTTGCTGTGACCTGTGATGCCATGGCACTCTACCAAGGGTGACAAAGTGAGACTCTGTCTCAAAAAATAAAAAAGAAATGAAAAGATAACCCACAGAAAGGGCAAAAATAATTTAGAAATCATATCTGATACGGAATTTACATTTAGATTACATAAAGAACTTCTATAATTTAACAAAATAGACAACCATGATCTGTGGTTAAAGGATTTGAATAGATACTTTTCTATTCAATATATAAATACTCAGTTTCCTTTCTATACAAATGGTTGATAAGCACATAAATGCTTCACATCTTGAGTTAACAGGCAAGTGGAAATTAAAAAACACAATGCGGGGGGGCGCAGTGGCTCATGCCTGTAATCCTAGCACTCTGGGAGGCATAGGCGGGTGGATTACCTGAGCTCGGGAATTGGAGACCAGTCTGAGCGAGTTGCTATCTTGTGGTGGGAGCCTGTAGGCCCTACTCTAGAGGTTGAAGCAAGAGGATTGCTTGAACCCAAGATTTTGAGGTTGCTGTGAACTATGATGATGCCACAGCACTCCAGGCGACTGAGTGAGACTCCGTTTAAAAAAAGAAGAAGAAACACAATGCAGTGTCACTTCACACCAGAGAAACTGGAACCCTCATACACAGCTAGCACTGCAAGGGGAATGTGAAATGGTACAGCCTCTGCAAAATAATTTGGCATTTCCTCAAAAAGTTAAATGTAGAGTTACCATATGACCCAGCAATGTCACTCCATAAATATGTACTCAAGAAAATTGATTCCTGAACTGTGTAGGCATACACTGTAATGTCATCTAAAGGTGAAAGCAGGCTTGGTGCCTGTGGCTCAAGCAACTAAAGTGCCAGCCACATACATCTGAGCTGGCAGGTTCGAATCCAGCCTGGCCCACCAAACAACAATGATGGCTGGAACCAAAAAATAGCCGGGTGTTGTGGCGGGTGCCTGTAGTCCTGGGTACTTGGGAGGTGGAGGCAGGAGAATCGCTTGAGCCCAGGAATTAGAGGTTGCTGTGAGGTGTGATGCCACAGAACTCTACCCAGGGCAACAGGTTGAGGCTCTGTCTCAAAAAATAAAATAAAGTTGAAAGCATTAAAAACTGCACTTATAAACCAAAAAATAAAAGTAAAAATTAAAAAAATAAAACATAAAGGAAAATTGAAAGAATCATGTCCATGCAGAAATTTGTGCATAAATGTTTATAGCAGCATGGCTTCAAAGTAGAAACAACTTACATAACGAATCATCTGATGAATGGATAAACAAAATGTGGTAGAGCCATATGATGGATGTCATTCAGCAATAAAAAAAATGAAATACTGTTAGATACCAGTATGGGTGAATCTTCAAAACATGAGGCTTAGTGATAAAAGCCAATCACAAAAAACTACATATAGAATGGTTTTCTTTATATGAAATATCCAGAATGTGCAAATTCAAAGGGACTGTGAAAGTAGATTAGTAGTTGCTGGAAACTTGGGAGGAGGGAAAATGAGAAGTGACTGTTAATGGTTACAGAAATTTTTTTTTGAGAGAAGGATCTCAAATAAGATAGTGGTGATGGTTGTACAACTCTGAATATATATATATTTTTTTGAGACGGAGCCCCTCAACCTATTGCCCTGGGTAGAGTGCCGTGATATCACAGCTAACAGCAACCTCAAACTCCTGGGCTTAAGTGATTCTCTTGCCTCATCCTCCCAAGTAGCTGGGACTATAGGCACCCACCACAAATGCCCAGCTATTTCATTTTTTTTTGGTTGTGGTTGTCATTGTTGTTAGCTGGCCCGGGTCAGGTTCGAACCCACCAGCCTCACAGTGTATGTGGCCGGCGCCCTACCCACTGAGCTACGGCTGCTGCTGCAAAACCTCGTCTGTTTAAAAAACAAAATAGCTGGGCGTTGTGACAGGTGCCTGTAGTTCCAGCTACTTGGGAGGCTGAGGCAAGAGAATCGCTTGGACCCAAGACTTTCAGGTTACTGAGCTGTGACGCCATGGGACTCTATTAAGGGCGACAAAGTGAGACTGCCAAAAGAAAAAAAAAATGTAGAAAATGATTCTTCTCATAATCTTCTACCACCCATGGTGTCTTACCAGTTTGCTTCCTCCTTAGAGGTATTTAGTTTCTTTCTTTTTTTTTTTTTTTTGAGACAGAGTCTCACTTTGCCCTCAGTAGAGTGCTGTGGTATCACAGCTCACAGCAACCTCCAGCTCTTGAGCTTAGGTGATTCTCTTGACTCAGTCTCCCAAGTAGCTGGGACTACAGGCCCCCACCACAACACCCGGCTATTTTTTTGTTGCAGGTTGGCTGGGGCTGGGTTCGAACCTGCCACTCTTCGTATATGGAGTCAGTGCCCTACTCATTGAGCCACAGGCCCTGCCCAGGGGTGTTTAGTTTCTAAGTGAGAATAAATGTAAATCCTGAGAGATTCATCTGACATGGGTAATTAGCACAGTATCTGATTAAAGTGATTTTGTATTCCCACTAGTGAGGACACTGGTGTGGGCCTCCTTTATGAGAAAGTATTAGCTTTGTGAATGACAAAGTTATCAGTGAGCTGTATTGCTTTTGTGTAATCACATTCTTGTGTGTAGTGTTAGTCAATTTTCTTAATACTAAGAATATGTCATCTTTGGCTGGCTTCTAGGGCCAGCCATTAAAAAAAAAAAGGAGGAGGTGGGAAAGCAGGATTTTAAAGTGTTAAATGTAGCCTAAGAAGCAGAGCACTTGAATAAACCCTTACTGAGTGCTTATAAATCAGTATTTTTTACTTTGAAGCTATACCTTTTACAAGGTAGCAGACAGAAAGCAGAAATTTGCTGTAAATATTTGAATCAGTGTTCCTTTCATGGCTCTTTGGACATGTGTAGACAATGCAATACCGGGGGTGGAAGTAGATGGCCTTTTGTTTTTCTGAGACACTCTTAGTATGTCTCCCTTGGTAGAGTGCCATGGTATTACAGATCATAGTGACCTCAAACTCTTGGGCTTAAGCGATTCTCTTGCCTCAGCCTCCCAAGTAGCTGGGACTACAGGCACCTGCCACAATGCCCGGCTCTTTTTTTGTTGCAGTTGGCATTGTTGTGTAGCAGGGCTGGGTTAGAACCCACCTGCCTCAGTGTGTGTAGCTGGCGCCCTAAACACTGAACTACAGGCACCAAGTCAAGAAATGGCTTTTCTTTAAATAAGGGGGTGGTTAACTGCATCAGTGTTGTATATTTGGAACATCTTTAATAGTTACATTTTGTTTAAAATAAATTATGTATTTATTCTTTCAGATGTTTTTATACCTATGCCAGAGAACTTACTAGTAAATTTAAATGAAAGTAAAGAGGTAAGGCACATTTTGTTACCTGACGTGTTTAATTGAAATATTGAAGGAATATATTTTTGAAATGAAGTTTAAGTAATATTTTGCTTCTTTTTGTGACATTTCTAAGATGCATAGCATTTATATTTACTTTTAGTTAAAATTCATTAGATGAAGAGCTCTGGAGTTTGACCTTGAGCTGATCATTTTTAAGTCTAATGCAGCAAGTTATTTTTAGTAGAATAGAAGGTAAGCTTATTCTGTAAAGGAAGAACACCTGAAGGAAACCTGTCTTGCCAGCCAGTTGGGAAGTCGGGAGGGTTGCTGACATAAAGCTTCTGGTCACTGCATAGAAGCACATCAGCTAGGCTGCTTTCAGTGCCCTTTGCTTTTCTGATTCACAGAGTGTCATTGGGGTCAGTTCAGAAGAAACTCTTATTACCTGCCTGGAAATTGCCATGACATAATACAGTGAGAGGTGAACAGAATGTGTCTGAAGGGGGGATGTTGTCTACCCTGTACATGCATATATGCCATAGGGGTAACATTTTAACTAGCAAGTCTATGGTCTATGCTCTTGGCAATGGTCACTGTGCCATAGTGCAAAGTATTTTTCTTCCTATTAACTCTATTTGTACAACCTAACCTGAATAGGTAGTTATTCTTTATTTTATCTTTTGTAGTCATATCACTAGTTGGCAAAGTTACTAGATATTTTAGATTGTGCAACAGGGAAAAGCTGAACTCACTTTGGAACCTAAAAAAATAAAGTATGTAGAGGTGATAGATAAGGCCATATTTTGTGGCATTAAAATATATCAAATCTTTAAACTGTGATGTTTCTTTTGGATACATTTTGGACTTAATAGTCTTGCTGGACTACTGCATGTGCAAGAACTGTAAGGCCCCAACTTTGATATGTCTTGCTTGCCAATTTATAATGTTGACTTAAAATGGCTTTCTTGTCATTTGACCAACTTCATTGTTTACTGTAGTGTCTGTAGATTCTCTGACCATCATCATGACTGAATGTCTTGTCTATTGTATTAGAAACTAATTTAATGGGAAAAGAATTTTTTAGTTTTAACACTCTCGAGTTTTCTTGCTTTATTTCACAAGCTTGTTCAAGATTTACTGAAAACTTTGCCACAAATGTTTACCAAGACACTGGAGACCCAGAGTGCTTTGGGTCCTGCACTTCAGGCTGCCTTTAAGCTGATGTCCCCAACAGGTGGTCGAATGTCTGTCTTTCAAACACAACTCCCAAGTCTTGGAGTGGGAGCCCTGAAACCACGAGAGGAACCCAACCAAAGGTCTTCTGCTAAGGTAAGAAAGTTGTAAAATGTATTAATATGATTTATGCTGGTGCTCTCTTCCTTTGACTACAGCTCCTTTGGGTTTGTTTTGGGGTTTTTTTTGTTTGTTTGTTTGTTTTAGACAGAGTCTCACTATGTCGCCTTCAGTAGAGTACAGTGACATCACAGCTCACAGCAACCTCAAACACTCTTGCCTCAAATTCTCAAATTCTTTTGCCTTAGCCTCCAAAGTAGCTGGGACTACAGGCGCCTGCCACCATGCCCAGCTATTCTGTTGTTGTAGTTGTCATTATTGTTTGGCAGGCCCAGGCTGGGTTCAAACTCGCCAGCTCCCGTGTATGTGGCTGGTGCCCTAGCCGCTGAGGTACAGATGCCCCAAGCCTTATGTAGACTTTCTATTTCATTACATTTTCTCTACCAGATTCACATTTAGCTTTATTTTTAGTATTTTTGACAGCCCAGTAACAATTAAGCTTGCCTTTGAGAAACTTTGGGGGACTAAGAGAATAATATATTTGCTAGGAACAAACACAATCTGTTAGGAATAGTCATTATTTGGTATATTGATGGCCATAGATTTCTTTTGAGTACCATGTGTGTATAAACTTAAGAGTTGAAACCTAGGGTGGAGCCTGTGGCTCAGTGAGTAGGGCGCTGGCCCCATATACTGAGGGTGGCGGGTTCAAACCCGGCCCCGGCCAAACTGCATCAAGAACTAGCCAGGCGTTGTGGCAGGCACCTGTAATCCCAGCTACTCGGGAGGCTGAGGCAAGAGAATTGTTTAAGCCCAGGAGTTGGAGGTTGCTGTGAGCTGCGACTCCACGGCACTCTACCGAGGGCGATAAAGTAAGACTCTGTCTCTACCAAAAAAAAAAAAATTGAAACCTACATTTTCCAAAAGATTATGAGAGAGAAGCCAGTATACTATACTGGTTATGATGTCATTGCTGGAGTGAGACTGCTTGTGTTCCGCTACTTATTACATGTGTGAACTTGAATAATTACATAATTTCTTTGCCCTTTTGTTTCTTTAAAAATAAAGTGAGGGCAGCTGGAGGGTTCAAACCTGGCCCGGGCCAGCTCAACAATGACAACTGCAACAAAAAATAGACGGTCATTGTGGCAGGCCTCTGTAGTCCCAACTACTTGGGAGGCTGAGGCAAGACAATTGCTTAAGCCCAAGAGTTTGAGGTTGCTGTGAGCTGTGATACCATGGCACTCTACCGAAGGTGACATAATGATACCCTGTCTCAAAAGTAAATAAATAAAAATGAAACGTAATGCTGGGTGTGGTGACTCACTCCTTTCGTCCTAGCACTCTGGGAGGCCAAGGTGTGCAGATTGCTTGAGCTCAGGAGTTCAAGAATAGCCTGAGCAAGAGGAAGACCCTGTTTGTACTAAAAATGGAAAAAAAACTAGCAGAGTGTTGTGGCATATGCCTATAGTCCCAGCTACTTGGGAGGCTGAGGCGAAAGGAATTGCTAAGACCAAGAATTTGAGGTTGCTGTGAGCTGTGATGCCTGAGCATTCTACCCAGGGTGACAGAGTAAGACTCTGTCTGAAAAATAAAAAAACAAAAAAAAATTGAAACATAAAAAACTTAAAGAAAAATCAGGCTAGGTATTGTGACACATACCTGTGAACCTAGAACTTTGGGAGGCTGAGGCAGGAGGATCACTTGAGGCCAGGATTTTGGGACCAGCCTGGGCAACATAGGAAAATTCCATCTCTATTTCAAAGTAATAAAAAATATTTTTTTATACTTACAGAAAATTCATAAGCAGTACAGGCTTCTTAATAGAAAATCAGAGACTATCACAAAACAAAAGGATTTATAGTAACACCAGAAATAATTGCTGTGAATTTATGGCAGTATAATGACTTTTTACACTTGATCTTAGCCAAAAGGCTAAGAAGTGATAATTTTTTTTTAAATTTCTCTTTGTAATTTATTATTAATAGGAAATACACCTGACACCATCCACTGACTTCTATAAGAAATTAGCCTTGGACTGTTCTGGTCAACAGATAGCTGTTGACTTTTTCCTTCTCAGTGGGCAGTATTCTGATTTGGCTTCTCTTGGTGAGTTCTTCCTAACGATGTTTTTTTTTCTTAAATAAACATCAAAATGGTATTTATATGACAGTATTCTAAATAGAGGACAAAGTAATAGAGTTTTTATTGCTGTGGGAGAGTTTAATCAGTTTAGTCTATTATAAACCTTATAGTCTTCTCTAAACATTTAAGAGAAATTTTTATACTACTATTTAAAAGAATGAAATGTTCATTTTAGGTGCAGCGCCTGTGGCTCAGTGAGTAGGGCGCAGGCCCCATATACTGAGGGTGGCGGGTTCAAAATCAGCCCCGGGCAAACTGCAACCAAAAATAGCCGGGCGTTGTGGTGGGCCCCTGTAGTCTCAGCTACTCAGGAGGCTGAGGCAAGAGAATCGCCTGAGCCCAAGAGCTGGAGGTTGCTGTGAGCTGTGACATCACGGCACTCTACCAAGGGCGACAAAGTAAGATTCTGTCTCAAAAAAAAAAAAGGTGGGGGGGAAAGAAATGTTCATTTTGACCTTATACCTTGAGAAATTAAGATGGATTCAAATTTATGTAGTTACTTTGGTATAATAAAAAGGAGTACATGTTTTTTTCCAGGTTGTATTTCTCGGTATTCAGCAGGTAGCGTCTATTACTACCCTTCTTACCACCACCAGCACAACCCTGTCCAAGTACAGAAATTACAGAAGGAACTACAGAGATACCTTACTCGGAAGATTGGCTTTGAGGCAGTCATGAGGATTCGGTGCACCAAAGGTGGGAATGCTTTTTTTGCATAGGAGAGAATAATGTTTTAGATACCAGTAAATATACATGGTTTTATGTAATCTTATAGGGTTTGCCCATATAAGATACCTTGTTGACAACATAGAATATGCAAATAGGAGAGAATAATGTTTTAGATACCAGTAAATATACATGGTTTTATGTAATCTTACAGGGTTTGCCCCTATAAGATACCTTGTTGACAACATAGAATATGCAATTAAGAAGAAAAGAGGGCCAGGCTCTATGGCTCCCACCTGTAATCCCAGCACTCTGCGAGGCCGAGGCGGGTAGATTGCCTGAGCTCAGAGGTTGGAGACCAGCCTTAGCCAGAAGACCATGTCTTTAAAAATAGCTGGGCACTGTGACGGGCACCTGTCCCAGCTACTTGGGAGGCTGAGGCAAGAAAATTGCTTGAGTCCAAGAGTTTGAGGTTACTATGAGGTGTGACAGCATGGCACTCTACAGAGGGAGACGAAGTAAAACTCTCTGTCTCAAAAATAAAGACTTTTTCTACTTGGCAAGACTGAAGCTATGTTATATGTACCTCACTTTGTATAAAGAGTTTGCCAATGGGGCTTGGCGCCTTAGCTCAAGCGACGGGGGCGCCAGCCACATATACCAGAGCTGGCGGGTTCGAATCCAGCCTAGGCTTGCCAAACAATGACAAGTATAACCAAAAAAGAGTGGCTGGGCTTTATGGCAGGTGCCTGTGGTCCCAGCTACTTGGGAAGCTGAGGCAAGGGAATCACTTAAGCCCAGGAATTGGAGGTTGCTGTGACCTGTGATACCATAGTGCTCTACCCAGGGCGACAGCTTGAGGCTCTATCTCAAAAAAAAAAAAAAGTTTGCCAATGAACTCTCCATTGCCCCTTTAAATATTTTTATTTTTATTTTTTTTAAGAGACAGAGTCTCACTTTGTCACCCTTGGTAGAGGGCCGGGGCATCACAACTCATAGCAACCTCCAGGTCTTGGGCTTAGGTGATTCTCTTGCCTCAGCCTCCCAAGTAGCTGGGACTACAGGCGTCCGCCATAATGCTCAGCTATTTTTTTTGTTGCAGTTTGGCCAGGGCTGGGTTTGAACCCGCCACCCTTGGTATATGGGGCCGACGCTCTACTCACTGAGCCACAGGTGCTGCCCTGCCCCTATAAATGTTTTATCATTAATTTTATTACAAGCCAAACACATACTCTTGGTAAATTTAATGGAAAAAAGATAGAATAGGCCAGATATGGGGACTGACACTTGTAATCCTAGCAATATGGGAGGCTGAGCTTGAAGTCAGGAGTTTGAGACAGCCTGAGCAAGTGAGATGCCATGTGTATGAAAAACAGAAAATTAGCTGAGCATAATGGTGCATGCCTGTAGTCCCAGTTACCCAGGAGGTTTAGGCAGAATTGCTTGAACCTAGGAGTTTGAGGTTGCAGTGAGATATGATGATGCCATTTCACTCTAGCTGGGGCAACAGAGTAAGACCTTGTCTCCAGAAAAAATAATAATAAAAATAAAAAGATATAGGGAGAGAGGGAAGGAGCAAAGTAGGTGGGGTCTTGGTGTGTGCCACACCTTTTGGGGGCAAAACACGATTGTAGGAGGGACTTTACCTAACAAATGCAATCAGTGTAACCTGGTTTCTTGTACCCTCAATGAATCCCCAACCATAAAAAAAAAAAAAATAGGGTGGTACCTGTGGCTCATCAAGTAGGGCGCCGGCCCCATATACTGAAGGTGGTGGGTTCAAACCCGGCCTCGGCCGAACTGCAAAACAGAAAAATAGCCGGGCATTGTGGCGGGCACCTGTAGTCCCAGCTGCTAGGGAGGCTGAGGCAAGAGAATCGCCTAAGCCCGGGAGTTGGCGGTTGCTGTGAGCTGTGTGATGCCACGGCACTCTACTGAGGGTGATAAAGTGAGACTCTGTCTCTACACAAAAAAATAAATAAATACATAAAAAATAAAATAAAATAAAAATAAAAAGATATAGGGCCAGGTGCAGTGGCTCACACCTGTAATCCCAGCTCTCTGGGAGGCCAAGGCAGGCAGATTGCCTAAGCTAACGAGTTTGAGACTAGCCTGAGCTAGAGCGAGACCCCATCTCTAAAAAATAGGCGCCTAACGTCCCAGCTACTCAGTATGCTGAGGCAAGAGAATTGCTTGAGCCCAAGAGTCTGAGGTGGTTGTGAGCTATGATGCCACAGCACTCCACTGAGGGTGACTAAGTGAGACTGTTTCAATAAAAAAATAAAATAAAATAGGCTCGGCGCCTGTGGCTCAAGCGGCTAAGGCGCCAGCCACGTAGACCTGAGCTGGCGGGTTCGAATCCAATCCTGGCCCGCCAAACAACAGTGGCGGCTGCAACCAAAAAATGGCCAGGCGTTGTGGCGGGCGCTTGTAGTCCCAGCTACTTGGGAGGTGGAGGCAGGAGACTCACTTGAACCCAGGAATTGGAGGTTGCTGTGAGCTGAGATGCCACAGCACTCTGCAGGGTGACAGCTTGAGGCTCTGTCTCAAAAAAAACAAAAAAAAAATAATAATAAAATAAAATAAAGGCTCAGCGCCTGTGGCTCAACGGGCTAAGGCACCAGCCACGTACACCTGAGCTGGCGGGTTCGAATCCAGCCCGGCCCGCCAAACAACAATGACGGCTGCAACCAAAAAAACGGCTGGGTGTTGTGGCGGGCGCCTGTGGTCCTAGCTATTTGGGAGGCAGAGGCAGGAGACTCACTTGAGCCCAGGAATTGGAGGTTGCTGTGAGCTTTGATGCGACAGCACTCTATCCAGGGTGACAGCTTGAGGCTCTGTCTCAAATTAAATAATAAAATAAAATAAATTAAATTAAATAAATAAAATAAAATAGATATAAAGTGCAAAATCAAGCATAACCCAATATGTTTCACTCCAAAGTTTCTTAATGCCACTCAAATGTTTCCCTATGCATAAACGAGCATGTATAATTTAACCTTTATTTCAAATAAAAGTAATAAGACTGGACAAAGTGACTCACACCTATAATCTCAGCACTTTAAGAGGCTGAGGTGGGAGGATTGCTTGAGGATGGGAGTTATTTTTTTCTTTGAGACAGAGCCTCAAGCTGTCACCCTGGGTAGAGTGCCATGGCATCACTGCTCACTGCAACCTCCAACTCCTGGGCTCAAGCGATTTTCCTGCCTCTGCCTCACAAGTAGCTGGGACTATAGGCGTCCGCCACAACGCCTGGCTTATTTTTGGTTGCAGCCATCATTGTTGTTTGGCGGGCGTGGGCTGGGTTCGAACCTGCCAGCTCAGGTGTATTTGGCTGGCGCCTTAGCCACTTGAGCCACAGGTGCTGAGCCTTATTTCTTTCTTTTTTGAGACAGTCTCACTTTGTCATCCTTGGTAGAGTACTGTGGCATCATAGCTCATAGCAACCTCAGACTCTCATGCTCAAGCAATTCTCTTGTCTTAGCCTCCCAAGTAGCTGGGACTACAGGTGCCTGCCCCAACACCCAGCTTTGTTTTTAGAGAGACGGAGTCTCAGTCTTGCTCAAGCTGGTCTCCAAACTCTGAGCTCAGGTAATCCACCGCCTCTGCCTCCCAGAGTGCCAGGATTATAGGTGTGAGCCACCGCAGCCAGCCTTAGAATAAGGTTCTAGCTATGGCCAAAGAAAGTGTCCATTTAGAAGTTTTATAGATACTGCCAAATTTTCCTCCAGAAAATTTTTATGAAAACTTGTATTGCCATCTTCATTTTAAAAAATAAACCTCTTACCCCTTATTCTCAATAAGTACTGAATATCATCTAAACTTTTTTTTACTTTTTGCCAATCTGATAAATGAATGTAGGTGTGTAAAAATCATTTTGATAATTTTTTTTTCTGTTCTAGGTCTTTCCATTCATACTTTCCATGGGAACTTTTTCGTTCGGTCAACAGACTTACTATCTTTGCCCAATGTCAACCCAGATGCTGGGTATGCAGTGCAAATGTCAGTAGAAGAGAGTCTTACTGACACTCAGTTGGTTTCTTTTCAGTCAGCACTCTTATATACATCCAGCAAAGGTAAGTTGTTGTTTGGTCTTATTGGCCAAAATCACATTTGGATAAAATGTGGATAAAAATCCTTATTGGATTTTTAATTTAAAATTTTATCCTTATTGGATAAAAATCACATGAGATCCACTCTCTTAATATTTTTTGTTGTTGTTGTTGTTTATGACAGTCTCAAGCTGTTGCCCTAGGGTAGAGTTCTGTGGCATCACAGTTCATTGCAACCTCAAACTCTTGGGTTTAAGTGATTCTCTTGCCTCACCTTCCCAAGTAGCTGGGACTATGGGTGCCTGCCACACCGCCTGGCTGTTTTTTTTTTTTTTTTATTGTTGTTGTTGTTGTTGCCATTGTTGTTTTAGCTGGCCTGCGCCGGATTTGAACTCACCAGCCCCAGCGTATGTGGCTGGCGCCCTCCCCACTGAGGTATGGGTGTTGCCCCTCTTAAATTTTTAAGTGTAGAGTACAGTATTAACTATAAGCATGTTGTTTTTTATTTGGTTATGTATCCTATGGCCTATGATAAACTCTTCCTTCTTTGGAGGTGATTTCTTTTTTTTTTTTTTTTTTTTTTTTTTTGAGATAGAGTCTCACTTGGTCACTCTTAGTAGAGTGCTGGGGAATCATTGTTCGCTACCTTAAACTTTTGGGCTTAAGCGATTCTCTTGCTCAGCCTCCCAAGTAGCTGCAACTACAGGCAGCTGCCACAACACCCAGCTATTTTTAGATGAGGTCTCACTCTGGCTCAGCCTGGTCTCGAACCTGCGAGCTCAGGCAATCCACCAACCTCGGCCTCCCAGAGTGCTGGGATTACAGGTATGAGCCACCTGGCCCGGCCCAGTGGTGATTACTTTTGGTTACTCAGCCAAGAAGAGTATTCCTTTTTTTTTTTTGTAGAGACAGAGTCTTTCTTTATCGCCCTCGATAGAGTGCCATGGCGTCACACAACTCACAGCGACCTCCAACTCCTGGGCTTAGGCAATTCTCTTGCCTCAGCCTCCCAAGTAGCTGGGACTACAGGCGCCCAGCTGTTTTTCTGTTTTGCAGTTCAGCCAAGGCCAGGTTTGACCCCACCACCTTCGGTATATGGGGCCGACACCCTACTCGATGAGCCACAAGTGCCGCCCAAGAAGAATATTCTTAATCACAAAAGATTTACTTCTATTCTTGGGAAAGCCAAGATGTTTGGAATTTATTTTCCTAAACCGTTTTATTAATTTGTTGAATAGATATTTATTGAGAGTCTACTATGTATCAGACACTGTGATACAAGAGTTAATAAATTTTAATTTAATAAATCCCTTTCCTCATAGAGCTTAAATTCTAGGAGAGGGACAGACCATAAATTGGATAAATAAATAAAATAATTGTATGTTATATAGTGATAATAATTAAGGAGAAAAATAGGTCAAGGGGATAGAAAACCTGGGGTGTTGTTATTTTATGATCGCTTAGCCAGGAAAGGCTTCATAGATGTGATGTTTCTCACTCTATTTGTGAGTTGTCCAGACTAGAGTACAATAGTGTGCTCATAGCTCATTATAACCTCTTATCTCCTGGGTTCAAGCAAGCCTCCTAACCTAACTTCCTGAGTAGTTGGGAATATAGGAATATACCACCACACCTGGCTGATTTTTTTTAAGTTTTTGTTTTTAGACAGAGCCTCTAGCTGTCACCCTGGGCAGAGGGCTGTGGCATTGCAGCTCATAGCAACCTCCAACTCCTGGGCTTAAGTGATTCTCTTGCCTCAGCCTCCCAAGTAGCTGGGACTACAGGCACCTGCCACAACGCCCAGCTATTTTTTGGTTGTAGTTGTCATTGTTGTTTGGCAGGCCTGGACTGGATTTGAACCTGCCAGCTCTGGCGTATGTGGCTGGCACCTTAGCTGCTTGAGCTACAGGCGCCGAGCTGATTTTTAGAATTTTTTTGTAGAGTTAGGATCTTATTGTGTTGGTCAGGCTGATCTTGAACTCCTGGCCTCTCACCTCAGCCTCCCAAAATGCTGGAATTACAGAACCTTAAGCCACCATGCCTGCCCTTGAATTAAGTTTTGGATTGTACAAAATCTTAAACTCTTGGGCTAAGCGATTCTCTTGCCTCAGTCTCCCAAGTAGCTGGGACCACAGGCGCCCGCCCCAATGCCAGGCTATTTTTTGGTTGTACAGTCATCACTGCAATCGAATCTCAAAACATCACCAAAACAACCTTAAGCCCATTGGCGGTTAATGCCCACTCCTTCCTCTCTCCCTGTGGCCTTGAGCCACATACACTCAGCAGCCAGCTGAGTTTATAGTGGAAGATGGGAAACACTTTAAAGCTGTGATTGCTTTGTATCCACTTAATTTATAATTTATGTTTTATCATAAGGTGATGTGAAGGCATATTAAATTTTTTTTATTTAATGATTCAACGCTCTCAATTTCTGTCTTCCCTCCTTTAAAAATAGTTTTTGAGGCCAGGCACAGTGGCTCACACCTATAATCCTAACACGCTGGGAGGCCAAGGCAAGTGGATTGCTTGAGCTCGGGAGCTCAAGACTAGCCTGAGCAAGGGCAAGTCCCTGTGTCTTTATTTTTATTTTTATTTTTTCAAATTATTTTTTGTAGAGGCAGAGTCTCACTTTATCGCCCTCGGTAGAGTGCCGTGGCGTCAACATAGCTCACAGCAACCTCCAGCTCCTGGGGTTGGGCAATTCTCTTGCCTCAGCCTCCTGAGTAGCTGGGACTACAGGTGCCCGCCACAACGTCTGGCTATTTTTTTGTTGCAATTTGGCTGGGGTCGGGTTTGAACCCGCCACCTTCAGTATATGGGGCTGGCGCCCTACCCACTGAGCCCCAGGTGCTGCCCCACTGTCTCTACTAAAAATAAAAATTAGCCAATCCTTGTTCTGGGTACCTTTCATCCGTCCGATTTGGAGAGGCATAGAGCCATAACATAAACTTTTTTTATATATGGTTTCCCTTTAACTGTCATTCATGCATTTTTCCCAAAGGTGAAAGAAGAATTCGTGTTCATACTTTGTGTTTGCCAGTGGTTTCAACTCTGAATGAAGTCTTTCTTGGGGCTGATGTTCAAGCAATTTCAGGATTATTAGCCAATATGGGTAAGAGTTGTTACCACCTGTTGTAAATATTCTTTTTTTTTTTTTTTTTTTTTTGAGACAGAGCCTGAAGCTGTCGCCCTGGGTAGAGTGCTGTGGCATCACAGCTCAGCGCAACCTCCAACTCATGGGCTCAAGCGAGTCTCTTGCCTCCACCTCCCAAGTAGATGAGACCACAGGTGCCTGCCACAATGCTTGGCTATTTTTTGGTTGCAGCCATCGTTGTTTGGTGGGCCAGGGCTGGATTCGAACCCGCCAGCTCAGGTGTATGTGGCTGGCGCCTTAGCTGCTTGAGCCGCAGGCACCGAGCCTGTTGTAAATATTTTGTAAATAAATAATTAACTTTATTGTTTGAATATTTTGGATCCCCAGATACGTGGTAAGTAATTATCTGAATGAAAGATCTGCTGCAGATATTCTTATCTTTTTTTTTTTTTTGAGACAGAGCCTCAAGCTGTCACCCTGAATAGAGTGCTCTGGCATCATAGCTCACAACAACCTCCAATTCCGGGGCTCAAGCGAGTTTCCTGCCTCCGCCTCCCAAGTAGCTGGGACTACAGGCGCCCGCCACAATGCCTGGCCATTTTTTTTTTTGGTTGCAGCTGTCGTTGTTTGGCGGGCCCGGGCTGGATTTGAACCTGCCAGCTCAGGTGTACGTGGCTGGCGCCTTAGCCCGTTGAGCCACGGGCACCGATCCCAGATATTCTTACCTTTTTTGTTGCTTGTTTAAAGAGATTTATTGAGGCTTGATGCTGGTAGCACAGTGGTTATGGCACTGGCCACATACACCAAGGTTGGCAGGTTCAATCCCAGATCAGACCAGCTAAAGAACAATGACAATAGCCAGGTGTTGTGGCCAGCGCCTGTAGTCCCATCTACTTGGGAGGCTGAGGCAAGAGAATCCCTTAAGCCAAAGAGTTTGAGCTGTGAACTGTTAGGCCACGGCAGTCTACTGAGGGAGACATAGTGAGACTTTGTCTCAAAAAAATAAATAAATAAAATAAAATGCTTTATTGAGATATAATTTTATGCCCTACCACTTTAATCATTTTAATTGTACAATTCTTTTTTTAGTGCATTTATAGAGCTGTACAGTCATCACTGCGATCTAATTTTACAACAATTTTATCATCACCAAAACAACCTCAAGTCCATTGTCAGTTAATGCCCACTCCTTCCTCCCTCCCTCAGTGGCCTTGAGCAACCAGTAAATTTTCTGTCTGTGTATTTGTCTACTTGGAACTTACTTAGCCATGTATTATGTAATTATTAATGTTAGTGGTATTTAGTAGTTTTGTTTGTTTGGTTTGAGACAGAGCCTCAAGCTGTTGCCCTGGGTAGAGTGCTGTGGCATCACAGCTCACAGCAACCTCAAACTCCTGGGCTTAAGCGATTCTCTTGCCTCAGCCTCCCAAGTAGCTGGGACTACAGGCGCCCGCCACAACGCCTGGCTGTTTTTTGGTTGTAGTTGTCATTGTTGTTTGGCAGGCCTGGTCTGGATTCGAACCTGACAGCTCTGGTGTATGTGGCTGGAGCCTTAGCCACTTGAGCTACAGGAGCTGAGCCTATTTAGTAGTTTTTTTACGAGCTCTGTGTCTTACATTAAGAGAAGCAATATATATCATAAAGATTATTAGATTTAGAGTGATGGAATTTGGGACACAGATGTTTATAACCTTGGCCAAATCATTTGAGGTAGCGAAAAATTTACTGATGTCTCTAATTTTTTACTTCCATCTCAGATACTGTTGCATTCTTTTTTTTTTTTTTTTTTGAGACAGTCTCCCTGCATCACCCTTGGTAGAGTGCCATGGCATCACAGCTCACTGCAACCTCCAACTCTTGAGTTTAAGTGTATCTTTTGCCTCAGCCTCCCAAGTAGCTGGGGACTACAGGCACCTGCCACAGCACTGGCTATTTTTTGTTGTTGTTGTAGTTGTCATTGTTGTATAGCTGGAGCCAGGTTTGAACCCGCCAGTACCTGTGTATGTGGCTGACACCCTAACCACTGAGCCACAGGCGCTGAGCCTTTTTTTTGTTGTTGTTGTTTTTTTGAGACAGAGTCTCAAGCTGTCCCCCTGGGTAGAGTATTGTGGCATCATAGCTCACAGCAACCTCTATCTCTTGGGCTCATGTGATCCTCTTACCTCTGTTTTTCTATTTTTAGTAAGATAGGATCTTGCTTTTGCTCAGGTCTCAAAGTTGTGCACTTAATCAATTCACTTGCCTCGGCCTCCTAGAGTGCTAGCAGGTGAGAGTTACTGTGCCCAGCCTTTGGTTGCCTTCTTGATTTTTTTCGGATCCCTCTTCCAAATACGTGGAGCTTAATACATCATTTTGATTCTTGCTGCCTTTCTCCTTCAAGAAAGACTTTCTTTCTTTCTTTTTTTTTTTTTTTAGACAGAGTCTCATTTTGTCGTCCTCGGTTAAGTGCTATTGCATCACAACTTACAGCAACCTCCAGCTCTTGGGCTCAGATGATCCTCCTGCCTCAGCCTCCTAAGTAGCTGGGACCACAGGCGCCCGCCACAATACTTGGCTACTTTTTGTTGCAGTTTGGCTGGAGCCGGGTTCGAACCTGCCACTCTTGGTATATGGGGTTGGCACCCTACTCACTGAGTCACAGGATCTGCCCCAAGAAAGACTTTCATTGGATCCATTTGCTTCAAACTCAAATCTGCCTAGCAGAAATACTTGCCATTTTGCTTATATTTCCTATAGGTAAATTTTTTTTACATAGATCCTGGTATAAGATTCATCTTCACTTTAATCTTTCGTGCTGTTAAATGATGAAGATTATAACCTAAGAAAGTTGAGGATCACTGCCTTTAATTTTTTAAAATATTTTTTATTAACAGTATAATTATTATTATGACCATTATTAAGAGCACTATTAGGGGCTCAGCGCCTGTGGCTCAACGGGCTAAGGCGCCAGCCATGTACACCTGAGCTGGCGGGTTCGAATCCAGCCTGAGCCCACCAAACAACAATGATGGCTGCAACCAAAAAAAATGGCCAGGCATTGTGGCGGGCGCCTGTAGTCCCAGCTACTTGGGAGGCAGAGGCAGGAGACTCGCTTGAGCCCAGGAATTAGAGGTTGCTGTGAGCTGTAATGCCACGGCACTCTACCCAGGGTGACAGCTTGAGGCTCTGTCTCAAAAAATAAAAAAAAAAATAAATAAATAAATAAATAGCCTTTTCCTGGCATTCTATAAATCTTCGAAAAATGAATACTCATACTTTATCATCTATAATACAAATCTGAACTGGTTATTGAACATACTTTGTGTATTTATTA
Source organism: Perodicticus potto (assembly GCA_963574655.1). Classification (NCBI taxonomy): domain Eukaryota; kingdom Metazoa; phylum Chordata; class Mammalia; order Primates; family Lorisidae; genus Perodicticus; species Perodicticus potto. The sequence goes on along the minus strand of CAUYRH010033749.1, from coordinate 5,739 downwards.
GAAACACATTATTCACAACATTCATTTAAATAATGGAAAGAAAGACCACATTTTAAGTAAGCCCTCATCTGTAAGCTACTGGCAAAAGCAAAACCTGTTATTTTATAGGACATAAGGCTCACCATACCTGGCAGTAACGGGACAAATTTATGGAAGAGCTCTATGGATTTGTGCCGACATTCCGCCTGCGGCCTCCCACAATGGGCCAGCAGCCACTTGACCAGATCCAGTAAACACAAGGACTGTGAGGCAGGAAAGCCCCTGCAGAGAGACAGCACACTGTCAGCAACACACCCGCACCAACACGCACCACCCGCCCCAGAAACCTCACAGAAAGGCATTCAACGGATTTACAATGTATTATCACTAGATTACAATCACAGGCTGAATGGGTCCTAAATGCTGCTAAACTTAATTTTTATTTATTTAGTTTTTGGAGACAGGGTCTCACTATGTTGCCCTTGTTAGAGTGCCGTGGCTTCACAGCTCACAGCAACCTCAAACTCTTGGGCTCAAGCTATTCTCTTGCCTCACTCAGCCTCCCAAGTAGCTGGGACTACAGGTGCCTGCCACAACATCTGGCTATTTTTAGAGACAGGGGTCTCACTCTTGCTCAAGCTGGTCTCAAACTCTTGAGCTCAAGCAATCCACCCACCTCAGCCTCCCATAGTGCTATAGTTACAGGCGTGAGCCACCGTACCAAGCCATTTTTAATTTCTTTTAATATGGGAAAAAATTAAATCCTTTTCTCTCTTTTTTTTTTTATTTTGAAACAGAGTATCACTTTGCAGCCCTCAGTAGAGTACTGTGGCGTCACAGCTCGCAGCAACCTCAAACTCTCTTGGGCTCAAGGGATTCTCTTGCCTCAGCCTCCTGAGTCGCTGGGACTATAGGCAGCTGCCACAACACCCAGCTATTTTTAGAGACAGCGTCTTGCTCTTGCTCAGGCTGGTCTCATGAGCTCTGGGCGATCTGCCCAACTGAGCTTCCCAGAGAGCTGGGATTACAGTTGTGAGCCACCTCGCCTGGCCTTTAAAAAGCATTTCATTTTTTCTTTTTCTTTTTTTGAAACAGAGTCTCAAGTTGTCACCCTGGGAGAAGTACTGTGGCATCACAGCTCACAGCAACTTCCAACTCTTGGGCTTAAGCGTTTCTCTTGCCTCAGCCTCCCAAGTAGCTGGGATTATAGGCGCCCACCACAACACCCGGCTATTTTTTGGTGTCATTGTTGTTTGGCAGGCCTGGGCTGGATTCGAATCTGCCAGCTCTGCAGTGTATGTGTCTGGCGTCTTAGCGGCTTGAGCTACAGGCACCAAGCCTAAATAGCATTTCTTAAAAGAATTCCTTTAAGTATTTTCATGCTTCCTTTTCAATGTACCTCAAAACAAGAGACGGTTCAAAATGTAAAGTAGCACTTCTCAAAGTGTGGTCCCTGGGGCCTGGCACCCATTGCTCAGTGGTTATAGTGCTGGCCACATGCACCAGGGCTGGTGGGTTCGAACCTGGCCCGGGCCTGCTAAACAACAACTACGACAACAAAAAAAAAGCAGCCAGGTGTTGTGGCGGGCACCTGTAGTCCCAGCACTCTATCAAGGGTGACAAAGTAAGATTCTGTCTCAAAAAACAAAAAAGTTTGGTCCCTGGACAAGCTTCACCAGCAAATACGCTTGTTATAAATGTAAATTCTCTGGCCCTACTCCAGACGTCCCGACACAGACCTTCTGAGAGGTTAGCCCAGTGATTTGTGCTGTTAAGTAGACCTCCAGGTAATTCTAATGCATGCAAAAGTTTGGGAACCAATGATCTCAAGAGATGTCATAAGTCAACAGTAGAATCTGGAAACATTTAAAAACAGTAGAGAACCCAGTCTACATGAGACCATGCTTTTTCCAAACTGGTGGCTGCTAGCCCAGATCAGGGTTCCCAAGATTCCCTGCAGGGATCAAAGGGGCTGATGCACAGAACCCCCACTCTGAGAATGAGACACGGCTGAGATGAAAATGAGGGGAAAGACTAGAAACCACTGGCCAGCACTCTCGCTCTGAGTAGCTTCGCAATTCTTTAATTCCATGTCTGTCAAAATCCTATACTTCAGCTTTTATACTTCAAAATGTACTACATAACAGTTCATGTATATTCCAGCCAAATAATCCACATCAAATTTATATCCAAAATTGGTGCAGACAAAATAAAACATTAGTTACAAAACTTACTCAATTTCTATGTACTATTCCAAACAAGATCAAATACCTCTGATAAAGATACCTTATACATGTATCTTTAACCAAGTATTTCAAACATACAGCTGTTTAACTTCTTTAGAATACTGAGTCTTTGAATCCTAGCATTCTGGGAGCCTGAGAAGGGTGAACTGCTTGAGCTCATGAGTCGGAGACCAGCCTGACCTGTACAGACCCTGTCTCTACTAAAAAACAGAAAAACTGAGGCAAGAGAATCACTTGAGCCTGAGTTAGAGAGGTTGCTGTGAGTTATGATACCATAGCACTCTAGTCAAGGTGACAGCTTAAGACTGTGTCTCAAGAAAAAAAAAAAAAAGAAAGAAAGAAAGAAAGAAAGAAAGAAAATTGACTCTTTGTACTTCCACACATTCAGATTGTTTTTTTTTTTTGAGACAGAGCCTCAAGCTGTCACCCTGGATAGAGTGCTGTGGCATCACAGCTCACAGCAATCTCCAATTCCTGGGCTCAAGCGAGTCTCCTGCCTCCACCTCCCAAGTAGCTGGGACTACAGGTGCCCGCCACAACGCTTGGCTATTTTTTGGTTGCAGCCATCATTGTTGTTGGCCCGGGCTGGATTCGAACCCGCCAGCTCAAGTGTACGTAGCTGGCGCCTTAGCCTGTTGAGCCATAGGCGCTAAACCTCAGATTGCTCTTTATTAGATGAGATTTAGTTTTGCACTGGAGGAGAAAAATGGAAAAGGAAGCAAGATGACTTACCGTGGCAGGCGGCGTTTTTTTGCTTTGCTTAAAGAAACATGCTTCTTCTCAATTATGCGGCTTAGATGATCAATGGCATCACAACTCTGCTGAATTGTACCTGTTTTTAAGTATAAAGATATATTATTTCTTTCTTTTTTTTCTTTTTTTGAGACAGAGTCTCCTTATGTCACCCTGGGTAGAGTGCCGTGGCGTCACAGCTCACAGCAATCTCCAACTCTTGGGCTTAAGTGATTCTCTTGCCTCAGCCTCCCAAGGAGCTGGGACTACAGGCGCCCACCACAACACCCAGCTATTTTTTTTGGTTGTAGATGACATTATTTGGCAGGCCTGGGCTGGATTTGAACCCGCCAGCTCTGATGTATATGTCTGGGGCCTTAGCTGCTTGAGCTACAGGTGCTGAGCCTACAGTAGTGATTTTAAAAGAGTAAAGTTTTACTTATTCAGAAAGGTCACCCAGATGGGAAATCAAGAGAAACAAAGTGAACTTAAGCTATTTGATGGCAAGGACTAAATTTTAAGCATTTTTGCCCACAGTAGACCACCAACAAGAATAATAATATAGCTCAGCCTGTCTTTTAAAAAAATGAACAGAAATCGAGATCTGGATCAGGGAAAGAGAAGTCCGGCCACCCACAGGTACGTGACCCTCTCTGTTGCTCTGGGCCTCTGGGCCTGACAGGTAAATCTCTAAGAAGTCTTCTAGCTCAAGAACTTGATGAAGTTCCTTTTGGACAGAATTTAATCATAAAGATTAGCACTTATTACTCTCTTAGATACTTCAGCCCACTTCTGACTCCATCTTAATGCTGTTCCTTAGTCACAGTAAAAACAGCTTCATCACAACCTTGGGCACCTGTGTCTTTCTGCCCCTGTTGCCACCTCTGCTTTCACAAGGCGGACTTGAGGCACTGGAGGGAGATATGTAAAAACCCAAAACCTTATGACAGTATCATCACTGGACCCTCAACTCCTCGAGGGGAGACCTGCTCAGACCCACAGGGAGAGCGACACCAGGACAGGACTCACCTAAGGACTTCTCATCTGCATGTGCCAAGGCCAGACTTTCCATGTAGGTCACCAGGGCTTCAAACACAAACACTTCCACCAGAGACTCTTCTTCCCTGTAAAATAAACAGTATGAAGACTCACCTAAGAAAACAACAAAGCAGAATTAAAGAATGAAAATATCAGTTATTTTTAAAGGCTCAACTGTTTTAAAACATGAAATAATTGAAAACACTTCTTAAAGAAGAACACTTGCTCAACAGCAGACTAAAGATGAAGGCCACATGCACCCAAGAGGCAACAGGGGCTGATCTCACACCCACGCTCCCCTCCCGACATCTGCATGGCTGCCCACAGCACACACCCCGAGGACCACTCTTCTGATCACACCTTTACACGTTAACATTTAATATAGGCGAAAAGAAGACCTAATATCATACCCATACTCTTTTAAAATAATTTTGAAAGATCTCAGTGCATCTAAAAATAAGTCAACATCAAGAGTAAACTCTTAAGTCTTTTACAAGCATATCTGATACACAAAAATGATTAATTTGCTCAACAACATCTGTGAACCATCTGCTTATACAGAGTAAACTCACGGGTGGTCCCAAGTGCCAAAGGCTAACAGCTAAGTCACAGAGCCCAGATCCTGATGGGCCCGCCGTCCACTAGCGAAGTTCTGAGTGGGCGCTGGGATGAAAAAGACACACACACACAGGGTAATGGATTCACTCCGGCTGAGCTTGAGACTGAGACTGAGACTGAGACTGAGACAACACTTTATTTTGACACTATGCTTTTATATTCTCACAGAGAAAAAAGGTCAATTAAGGTTCTCACTGGCATTCTCTTACTCCTTGGGAACTGCTGTGCTGTTTACCTTAAAACTGCCATGCTGTTTATCTTTAGTTCTGAGCATCTGGACTTTTTACTCCCTGTTTTGGCTCCTGCCAGTTTCTTCTCAGTGAAGGTCAAACCTTGGCCATAGCAGGGGCAAAAGCTGGGGGGAGTCCCCGCGGCTTCCCACATCTCCCCCTCCCTAAATATTTTAATAGAGGCTTAAGTGCACCTGTCTTAGGTTGTCCTCCTACCAACAGATCTAGCTTACCCGTCAGTGGATACCTCAAGTTCATCAAGAGGGTTCTGTTTTAGGTTGCTTAGACTCTTGGGAGGATCTTACCCGTCATTGGCCACCACTTAGCATTAGACAGTGTGAGAGGGAGGCTCTACTCTATCCCGCAACTTCAATTTTGATATCTCTTGAGCATTTAATCTTAGCAAGAAGCACAGGGAGCGTATTGTGCAGGGCAGCATGGCCAGTACTATAATCAAAACAGTGATAGCTACAGCTAGTCCCTTGAGTACATGCTAAATAGTGTCAAGAGGAGAGAAAACATAATGTTTAAACTGGTCAAATAACTCACTAGCTGCTTTTGCAGGATCAAAGGATAAATGTTGAGCTGCTAACTGTGTTATTTCTGAATGCAATCAGTTCAAATCGAGGGAATCATTCAAGCCTAACCAAATCCCTTCAAGGTGGTGCTTGACATGGCCCAGGGATCTTCAGTTTGATTCCAAGTAAGATTAGTAACACAAATGTGTTGATAGGACCAATGACATTGCAAATTCGGTTTTAGTCTTAAGGCCTGCAGCTGATCACCTAAAGCCTCTGCAGTTTTAAACAAGAGCTGTAATTTCTGATCTACTTTTATATCAATTTGTTCTTGTGTTGAAAAAGTTTGGGAAACATTTTGTGTGATGTTATTCACAT
>CAUYRH010033747.1:0-15232 GCA_963574655.1 Perodicticus potto | reverse complement strand
CTAAGGTGCCAGCCACGTACACCTGAGCTGGCGGGTTCGAATCCAGCCCTGGCCCGCCAAACAACAATGACGGCTGCCACCAAAACATGGCCGGGCATTGTGGTGGGCACCTGTAGACCCAGCTACTTGGGAGGCAGAGGCGGGAGACTCGCTTGAGCCCAGGAGTTGGAGGTTGCTGTGAGCTGTGATGTCACAGCACTCTATCCAGGGTGACAGCTTGAGGCTCTGTCTCAAAAAATAAAAATAAAAAATAAAGCTGAACAGAAGTGAAATAAATTGCAACCTCACAAAATCCTAAACAGTAAGGAATTTTTTTTTTTTTGAGACAGTCTTACCCTATTGCCCCAGGCTAGATGCCCTGGTGTCAGCCTTGCTCAAACTCAAATAGTATACTATTATACTATAATACTAAACTATTTAGTATTATAGTATAATACAAAATATGCTCACCTCTAAAATTTTAGAGATTTGGCATTGCTTTCAGTTCAGTGAGCTTTCCTTAAAATTGAGCACCATGACTAGAAAACACTTATCAACCTATCCTCCTGCCTCCCAGGTAGCTGGGACTACAGGTGCCTACCACAATGCCAGACTAAATCCAGGGTGCTAGGATTACAGGTGTGAACCACCATGCCTAGCCTAACAAGAAGGAATTTTGAATCCTGACTCCATTTTTAAAGAATGTGCATGAATTGCAAAAATAATCACAAAATTTAGGGATTTAATTTGTTTCAGAGCCAAATCTGTATATTTTCTGGAACAAGAGTGGAACATTCCAGTTATTATGTACATTGTTCCGGATCTGGGCCCATGCACACATATGGACACTACCACAGACACTGGTGCCCTCCCTCTGGAGTTCATCCACTTTTCACTCCAGGAAAGCTACTCTTCACTCTCAACTTACCTGGTTCCTCCCCTATCCTCAACTTCACCGTATCTTGGCTCCTAATCATTCATCTCTTCTTCTGAATTGATGTCCATGTTTTTCTTTCTGTGAGCTATTGCAGGATATTACCTTTGGTGTTTTTTGCCCCTCCAGCCTCACATGTGTTCCTTACTATACCCTAACCAGCTACACCTGCCCTCCAGTACCTCATCTCGCCCTATGCCGAGTGATGGAAAGTACATGATCCTCCTCACCTGTTACCATATATTGGTCCATAGCAGAGTTCTGTAACTTAAATATGCAACTTTATTTGAAGAGAGCATAAAGTTTGTTGAAGAAACTACCTTTGCACTACACTATGGATAATTACAATACAAACATCAGTTACTACTTAGACTTTATATTTTTTATTAGCTTTAAACCTTTGAAAGTAAAGTCATATAGTCTAACTGGAAAACGGCAACCTCCAAATCTCTAGCCTTGAATCATGGGTTAGTAAACATTTCTAATCTGGTTTTCTTGGTTGATTTTGAAATATGAATAGTCTGTGGTTTAGAATTGAAAACTTCCAAATTAGAAGAATGCTTAGAGATCAGTCATTATATTCAGGGGTTAAGCTCACTGATGAGCCAATGTTTAGCTATTAGAAGAAGGAGGCGAGAAAGAAGGAAGAGGAGGAGGAGAAAAAGGAGGAGAAGAAAAGAATTTTGGCCAGTAACATGTACACATAAAAATATAGTTCTGAAACTGATTGTACTTATTCTTCCAAAGCACACAGGCGTAGGTCTACAGATCTAGTCTAAAACTGTAAGAATGTTTGGTCTCAGTTTGGTTTCCAGATCAATACCAAATATGGTAAATTTTGCTTTTATTTCAGAGTTTCTGTAAAAAAAGGATATACTTTTCCACAACTAGGCAGTGCCAAATATTAACCAGAAATAACCCTGTAGCCATAAAATTTAGTATAATACTAAATATTATAAAATTTTAGAGATTTGGCATTGCTTTCAGTTCAATGAACTTTTCTTAAAATTGAGCAACATGACTAGAAAACACTTATCAATTCACTTTGTAATATAAGGGCAATTGAAGAAACAAACAGCATGAGCCCAGTTCATCAAAATTTGTGAATCTCTTGAAATTGTGACTTAATTTCTACTAAATAGTCATACAAAACTTCAAAATCTGTGATTCCACTAAGCCAAGGGCAGCAATTCAATGAGAAATGGATGAGAACTTCAGGCAATACCTGTAAAATTCACATAGTCAGTTTGAGCCTCAGAATCTATAGTTTCTTGAACAAGTGAGTGATGTTATTTGTCTTTTTCTTTTTCAGCTTTAAGTTTCCTTTCATCAAATGCTGGCCACATCATAAAGAAAATACAATCTGTGAGCCTTGGTACAGTTGAAAGTAATTACTCAAAGACCAAAGAGCAAAGATAATTTCAATTTAAAAAAATCAAAGACGTTTCCATGACTTAGCTGGTCAACTGCTTTAAAATAAATGGATATTGCTTCAAATTCTCTCAAATGTCTTACACCTTGGCAACAATGAAAGGATTTAACATGGAGAAAATTCACAAATCCTCCATCACATTGAACAATGTTTCAGAGTTGAAAAGTTCGCATCACTGATTTCTGGTGACTAAAACAAAGGAAATACCTTTTTTGCGTTCTAATAAACTTATGAACCCTCTTCTCTTTTTTTCTTGTAGGTGCCCCACTTTTGTAAAGGAAGGCAGAAAGAAAATAGCTTAAGAGAGCAGTTACAATAGAGGATTTCTAAAACATTTTATAAGCAATGGCTCAAACATTTATATAAGTGGTCAAACTTCCAAGATGACTGCTTTAAAAAGTAATAGTCCTTTTGGATCAGATTATTTTAAAAACAGCAGCATCATTATCTTTGTCCAATAAATCCTATTCATAAATATCCTTTAAATTAATTGATAAAAGAAGAAAAGATCAGAACTATAGCAATGATTGCAATTCATTTTTAAAACTTTATTTTGAAATAATGATAGAATCACAGGAAGTTGCAAACATAGTATGAAAACTTCCATGTACCCTTCATGGTGACATCTTATATAGTGATATTATAATATGAAAACTAGAAAAATTGGTCAGGCATAATGGCTCACACCTGTAATTCCAGTACTTTGGGAGGATAACTTGAGGCCAGGATTTTGAGACCAGCCTGGGCAATATAGCAAGACTCCATCTCTATAAAATGGTTTTTTTGAAAAATTAGTGGGGCATGGTGGTATGAATCTATAGTTCCAGCTACTTTGTGGACTGAAGTGGGAGGATTACTTGAGGCCACGAGTTTGAAGCTGCAGTGAGCTATGATTGTGCCACTGTACTCCAGACTAGGTGATAGAATGAGTCTCTATCTCCAAAAAATTTAATTAAAAAAAAACTACCAAAAAATTGACAAAAAATGCCAAGAAATTGACATTGGTATGTTACTGTTAGTGTACCAATAACGGTTGACATGTGACTCATTTGTCAACATTTTTTAAACCTGTATTCATTTGTGTGCATAGTTCCATGCAATTCTATCCCACATACAGATCTGTGTAACCATCACTACAATCAAGATACAACTGTTCAATTGTTGCAAAAAAACACCTTCATGTTACATGTTTGTACTTATATTCTCCCACCTCATCTGCCTCTTTGTCACCTGGCAACCACTAATCTGTTCTCAATCTCTGTAGTTGTTTTCATTTCAAATGTGTTATATAAATGGAATCTTACTGCATGTAATCTTTTGAGATTGACTTTTTTTCACTAAGCATAACACCCTTGAGGTTCATCCTGGTTGTTTCATGTGTCAATAATTCATTCCCTTATATTGTTGAGTGGTATTCCATGGTATGAACCTACCAGAGTTTGTTCAATCATTCACCCACTGAAGGGCATTTGGGTTATTTCTAGTATTTTGCTAGTACAAATAATGCTGCAATAAGCAATGTGTTCAGGTTTTGTGTGAACATAAGTTTTCATTTTGCTGGGATAAATGTCTGAATGCAGTTGCTGATTCTTATGTTTAGTTTTTGTAAGAAAATACCAAACTGGGTTCAGCGCCCGTAGCTCAGTGAGTAGGGCATTAGCCACATACACTGAGTCTGGTGGGTGTAAGCCCAGTCCAGGCCTGCTAAACAACAATGACAACCCAAAAATAGCCAGTGTTGTGGTGGGCACCTGTAGTCCCAGCTACTTGGGAGGGTGAGGCAAGAGAATCACTTAAGCCCAAGAGTTTGAGGTTGCTGTGAGCTGTGATGGCACTGTACTCTACCAAGGGTGACATAGTGAGACTCTGTCTCAAAAAAAGAAAGAAAGAAAGAAAATACCAAACTGTTTTCCAGAGGGACTGTACCATTTTACATTCCCATTTGCAATGTATGAAAGATCCAGTTTCTCTGCATCCTTGCCAGCTCTTGTTATTGTTGCTATTTTTTCATTTTAGCCTTCCTAAATGCCTCGTTTTGGCATCAATTTGCACTTCTCTAAGGACTAATGATGCTGACCATCTTTGCATGTGCTTATTGCCTCCCCTACATTTTCTTCTGTGAAATGCTTCTTCATGCCTTTTGTCTTATGATTGAATTATTTTTTACTATTGAGTTTGGAGAATATATACATGTATATATACCACATTTAAAGGCTTTATATGTGTGCATATGTAATGTTTACTATGTAAGTATATATGTTGCATAAATACACATAGAAAGGTCTTATATTTTTATATATACATGCACATAGATATATTCTTAATATAAAACCTTTACTAGATATGTGATTTGCAAATATTTTCTCCCACCGATTCATTTTTATAAGACAAAAATCAGAACTAGGCTCCAGATGGGAGGATATTTGATTTTGTAGATACAGATTTACATTCAAGGCTATGTGACTTTAAGTTTAGCCATTATTTAAGCCCAAACTTAGAGGCTTTTTGATACAGTGAGGCCACAGTATATTGAACAGAATCAAAGGATTAAAAATCACTACCAGTCAGGATTAGTTCCTACATTTTGAAGACATATGTATGCTTCATAACCTCAAGGAGGATGCAAGGAAAAGCTTTACTGTTGATGAAATGGCTAAGAAAGCAGAAAATCTATTTTCAAGGCAGCAGAATGACAGGTAAGCAGATCTTTAACCTTTTATTATTTGCAGGTAATATTTATGGAATATTTGCTATAAAATACTATAAACTCATTTGACTTCAGATTCTATGATTTTTTTCCCCCACTACACCTTGTTTACTCTAGAAATGGTGACAATACATTCTAAATTTGAGGGAATAGTTAAAATTTCAAATATTCTAAATCATTGCCTGCATATACCATAAAGATAGCCTCCAAATATCTGACCATCAAAATTATATCTATTAGACTACCCCTAACACCTGGCAAAAATTCTTGGTTAGAATGTTCCAGATAGGCCTACCTTCTCGTATATCCTTTTCAGTTCTTACCTCCTGATGCTCTAACATTCATGCTCTATATAACACACTCTGTGCCCTAGCCACAGATGACCAGACTCGACATGGACATTGGACCCAAGGTAGACGTCCGTAGGCTGTTTAGTGACCCCTGGCATGGATGTACTGGTTGAAGGGAAGACAGGCTTGGTTAATTCGATTCCTCTTTTAGGAATTTGGAATTGAAAAAGTGAAGTGAGGTTAAATAAATAAATAGCTGGACTTACAGGTCAGGAGGTGGGCACTATTGGCCTGGAGCAGGGTTGGCAAATGTGCGGAGAAATGCAGAGATGCCACAAGTTTATTGATGAGGTTCCTAATAAGGAGGCAGAGGCAGCAACTGCTTGAGGTGCTGATATCTTTCTGGCCCTGGCTGTGATTCCAGTCCATATGTAGCCTTAGAAGACACTGTTTTTGAAGTAACTGAAATGAATTCTGTGTAGCCAAAAACCTCTAATTACGACATGAGCCTGGTGGCCTAATTTTTTATTTGGAAGTCATAGTCAATAGCTATAACAAAATTTACATGATCTAATAAAGCAGGATTTTTTCCAAAAAGTTTTCAATGGGTGTTAAACTGGAATCTCTCCAAAAGAGAGACAGCTTTTTTTTGTATCTCTAGGCTTCAACTTCTTTATTCATAAGGTGAAAATAATAGTACGTGGCTTGGCGCCTGTGGCTCAGTGGGCTAAGGCGCCAGCCACGTACACCTGAGTTGGCGGGTTCGAATCCAGCCCCGGCCCGCCAAACAACAATGATGGCTACAACCAAAACATGGCCCAGTGTTGTGGCGGGCGCCTGTAGTCCCAGCTACTTGGGAGGCAGAGGCAAGAGACTCGCTTGAGCCCAGGAATTGGAGGTTGCTGTGAGCTGTGATGCCATGGCACTCTATCCAGGGTGACAGCTTGAGGCTCTGTCTCAAAAATAAATAAATAAATAAATAAATAAATAAATAAATAAATGTATAAGTTTATTTTATATTAGAGGGAAGAGACTAGGGGGAAAGAAATGAGAAAGAGAGAGAAGAAAGTAGAGAGTGAGAGAAGGGAAGATGGGGGGAGAGAAAGAGAGAGAGAAGACAGCAGAGTAGGGAGTTGGCCTGGCCTCCCCCAAAGAGAAAAGAATGCCTTCTAGGAGGCCCAATGGGCAGCTGAATTGAAGGTGGGCAAAAAGTAATTGTGGTTGAATTCATAAGATATTATGAATGTGAATGCTGTGTCCGTTTTTCCTCCACCAAGGATGAAGTCAGACATTTTTCCAGGTGCTCCCAATCCTGAGGCCTGATTGTAATTACTTCATTGTTTGTCCATCCAGGATACTCAGGAATAACTTGAGGCTGTAAAGGAACACATTCTAAATGACAAAGTTGCTAGGGAAATGTAAAGAGAAAGAATTTACCTTTCCTTTTGGACTACTGGGTTGGGCAATGCTTTGTGAAAACAGACATCCACAGGGGTAGGGAGGAAGGAATTGGCAAGAGAAAGAAAGCAGGTAGAGCAGCGGTTCTCCACCTGTGGGTTGCGACCCACGGGAACTGTATTAAAGGGTCACGGCATTAGGAAGGTTGAGAACCACTGAGGTAGAGAGATAGATTTTTGGCCTTACTGAAAAACTGAGAGTTAATGATTTTTCTATTATTTCACTATTTTGGGCCATGCCCATAAAATCAGATTACACGTCCCATTTAGTATTGTGTTTTATTCTTCTACCTTTTTGTCCTGAGAGGGTTTATATATGTTTTAAGAATGCTTTCTTCCCTTTTACCTCCTAGGTGAGTTGATGGCAGTTAATAGGAAAAAATATTTTATTTCGGCCTCTATTCATATCAGTTGTGTGACGGGCACAGTTGAACACTTAAAAAAAGAATTAAACGTAAGCCTTATTTGTAGTCATCTTATAAGTTAATATGGTAGATAGATCTGTACAGAAATAATCAGTGTGTCATTCAGGGGCCTAGCAGGAAATACCATGCTCAAAGGTTTTGTGGAAGAGAGTTATTGATTGAAGGGAGGGTCAACAGACGCATAGGGTGGGTTAAGGGGGCCTCCAAGGGACGGTGCTGCACCTATGGTCTAGCAATAGTGGGTAGCCTTTACTACCCTGGGAGGAGAAGCGGGAGAGGTGTCACCAGATTCCGATGGGAGCTATAATCACACAGAGGCAGTGGTTGTAGGAAGGGCAGGAGGCCACTGTCCTAACCATGGCCCAATATGAAAGGAACAGGGGTAGCTGGGGTGAGGTAGGATGAGGAGAAGCCAGAAGAGGAGGTTACAAGGGAGCAGTCAGAGGAGGGTATGGGGAAGAAGGAGGGCGTGGTGTCTGGCAGTAAAAGGAGGTGTTTGGGGAGGGGGCGGATCAGCTACATCAAATGCTGCCAAGAGGATGAGTGAGGCGAGGATTAAGACCTGACCTCTGGACCTGGAGGGATGGAGGTCAGAGTGGCTTCTGCAAGATGCATGGTTTAGTGGAGCCAGAGTCTGACTGGAGTCGGTGAGCTAGAGGAAAAGTCTCTCTGATGAGGACCCTCAGGTTAGAAGAGAGTGGAGGGGCCTACAGAGGGCCCGCTGGGGACCAACCAGGAGTGCGATGTGGCAGGTGCCATCACAGCAATGCAGAGCACAAGCCATGGGAATTCAGAGGAAAAACCTGCTCTTCCCGAGGGGGAGGAGGAGGAGGGGGAGGGGGTCTCCCAGAAGAGGCGGCATCTCAGCCAGGCCTTACAGGCTAGTGTGGACGACCATTCCCTTTACCATCCTCTTCCCTTCCTCTCCCCAAAGTCCCCAGGGACCCATGTGATTCTTAGTGGACACACTCTCCACCCCAGAGTTGGCCACAGCTACAGTTTAGAGGCAGAGGGAAGCTCAGGACTTGCGCCTGGGGACCTGAGTGAGAGACTTCCTCCCTTCCTCTGGGCAGTGCAGCATGTCGACCACAGGAGAGCACTCAGCTTCCACCATGCTCCCGAGGAAAATGACACAGGGAAAGGGCAAAGCAGAAGGCCACAGGCATCCAGAGCAGCAGACTTGATGACTTAGACCAAACTGTGCTAGAATTCCATCCTTCTTAAGGACTTTCAAATCGCTATGAGAAACTGAAATTCTCTTGACTGTTTAAGTCAGTTTTCATCAAGTTGTTTGTTCTGGGTAACAGCAAGCCTCTAGATTGAGAACTACTATGGCTTCCACATTAGGAAACTGGCCCAAGGGTGAGGATGAGGGGATGGAGTTTGAAAAGAGAGAAAGGATTAAAAAAAAAAAAGGAAACATCTCATTTCTAGCCATCTACCACGAAGAACAAAAATCATTTTACCACAAAGACATTTGCACCAGAATGTTTATTGCAGCTCAATTCTTAATTGCCAAGTTGTGGAAGCAACCAATCAACCCATGAATGGGTTAACAAACTGTGGCATATGTATACCATAGGATACCATTCAGCTATAAGAAAAGATGGAGACTTTACATCTTTTATGTTTACCTGGATGGAGTTGAAACACATTCTTCTTGACAAAGTATCCCAAGAATGGAAAAAAAACCCCAGTATACTCAATTCATATATATAAACAATTACATACCTATATGAAGGATAAAACCCAAATATAGTCTAGTAAGGGGAGGGGTGAAGAGGGAGATGGGAAGGAACAGGAGGAAGGATGATTGGCAGGAGGAGGTGGGAGGAGGGAGGGCAATTGGCGGGTTCTCACCTAATGTGCACAATGGGAGGGTGTTCAGCATGCACCCTCGGTCAAGGGCTCTTCTAAAACTTGAACTTTACCTTGGAAGTGAGAAAAATGTAACCTAAAAATTTGTACCTTCCCATTAATTTGAAATAAAAACAAATGAATACATGTATATATATACAAAAAAAGTAAAGTTAATTTGTATGTCATCTTACTTAAAAAAAAAAAATAAATGGAAGGCACTCGATATAGCATAGTATTTCCAAGCATGGCGTCAGACTTCCTGGGGTCATTGCTATGCTCTGTGATCTTGGAGAACCCATTTACCTCTCTATGCCTCAGTTTCCTCATCTTTAAAATGAGAATGACGATAGTGTAGGGATCACATCGAAACCTACCCTTTTCTCTTGGTTGGATAGCAGAAAGATCAACTTACAATTACAGTAGATTAGTAAGAGAAAGGTTTGTTTCTAAAAACCACAAGAATGATTACCCAAAGTCTCAGTGATGGTCAGAGACCTTTACAGATGCCTTTTGGAAGGGAGAGGGGAGAAGGTAGAAAGTATGTGTGCAGCAAGTGGTTGCTAGGGAGGGTGTGTTTAGATGGATGGAAACAGATTGATTTATAGATCAATCTGAGAGACATGCTTCAGATGACCTTAGGGCCAGGTCTATTAGCATATAATAAGGAAGTCAGCAGCCCCCTTTGATTCTCAATCAGGTTACTCAGCTTTTATGTAGATAAAGGAAAGGCCTCCTTCAATGCTTCCTGATCATGAATGGCCTTTATTTGGAAATATTATTTATACCAGAGAATCAGATTTGGGGGGAAAATTTCCTTAGCTCCTTCGATAGTACCTACTTATAAACATTCAATGAGCTGATATTTGTAAAGAACTTAGAATAGTGTTTTGCAAGTGAGAAGCCCTTTATAAGTGTTTGTCCAATAAATGGACATTTTGTCTGTAATTTATAGTGAGCTTGTGTGTGAGTCCTATCTTAAAGAGAGGGGCTAGGCTTCTCTCGGGGTTTGAAGAGTCCCCAAAGTGCTTTATGTAGTGTCAGGCCCATGTTTCCTATGAGTAAACAGAGGTCTTGTTAGAATCAAAATCATCTAAGAGAGAATCTGGTAATAAACATCAGGATAGAGTTAAATCTCAGCAGACTAAGAATTTACTTTTCTGTTCTGCTTCAACGTCAATGGAGACCTCAGATCTGTACCCGGTCTCTCTCTCTTGAGGGCATGGAAGTGGTGACCAGGTACCTATCAGGTATGGTAGTGTCAGAATAACAATGCCTTAATTGATTCTACACTTTACCATTTATGACGCATTTGTACAGCCCCTCCTTCTGCTCACAAGGGAACCTCCTTAGAGAGGTGATGTGAATGACATTTTCTGTGTTTTACAATCTAGAAAATAGATAGAGAAATGATTCCATATCAGGCGAGTTACCAGTGAGGGTAACAGGAACTACATCCTCCTGGGAAGCTCCAGGAGCTGGTGCAAAACACCTGCCCCTGAGTTATTCCATCCAAGGAGGAGTGGGTTGGGGTATTAATATACCGACAGTGCCAATCATCAGGGGAGCATTGATTTATTGGCACTTCCAGCCTGTTGTGTATGGAGCAAAGTGGACTCATGTGGAGAGCAGGCCAGCACACGGACATCATCAGGGGGGAATGTGGGTGGCCTCTGACTAAAGCTTCAAGGTTTCTAAAAGGTCCCACTCACCCTTTGCCAACTATTTTACCACTGGTTATTAAGCTTGGCACCTGCTGCAGTCTCCTTGGGCAAGGTGCTCTTGTCACCTTTACGTGCAAATTTGTGAAACATGGTTTTGTACGTGGGTATGTCACTATTCTGAACTCCGTTACCGTATAGGGCTAAGGGGACTCTGCAATTGTAAGTTAAGAATCTTAAGATGGAAAGAGGAGCCTGGCTTCTCCAGGTGGGGCTGATGTAATCACAAGAGTCTTTATGAGGGGAAGGGGTGGTCAGAGGAGATTCTGTTCTGATGGCTCTGAAGGTGGAGGATGGAGGTGGGAGTCAAGGAATGTGAAGGGCCTCTAGAAATCGGAAAAGGCAAGGGAATGTATTCTTTTCCAGAGCCTGTAGAAGGAACAGCCCTGCCAACACCTTAATTTTTAAACCTCTGACCACTATAGCTCAAAGAGAATACATCTGTGTTGTTTTTGAAAGAATAAAAGTAACTCCATCTTGTAAGAAGCTGTCATCTTAGAGTTCCTTTGTTCCCGAGAATAGCCTGCCGTCTCAGAGCTCCTTTGTTCTTTAGCCTAGTCTATCAGGGCTAAGCAGGGCACTCACCCCATCAGGTGACCCAAGCCAAGATTATCCATTTGACAGAGGCCTGACCAATGAGCGCCAAGGAGCATTTAAAATAACCAATCATACTCCCCACACTCCTGAAGTCCCCCACCCGCCGTTACCACAATAACCTTTCCCACCCCCACCCCCACCCCTGCAACCCAGAGACAGGGGCCCTCAGAACATTCCTGCTGTGTGGGGTACTCTGTGGGCCCTGGCTCAAGCTTGAATAAAGGCTCTTTTGCTTTTGCATAGAGTATGTCTCCCTGGTGGTCTTTGGGGATTACGTGATCTGGGCACTACAGTTTTAAGCCCCCAAATTTGTGGAAATTTGCTATGCAGCATTTGGAAACTGATCCAGGGAGAATGCATACTAAGTGGGTTGATGGAAGAGCTTGCTGCAGAGACTAGCAGGTATCTTAAATACAGCTTATGTAAAACAGAAATCTTCATGTTCACTGTTCAGGCCCCTCCCACCAAACCTGTTCCCAGTCTTAAGAAACAGCACCATTTCATCCACCTGTTTAGGCCATAAACCTAGGTGTCATCCTGGGCCTGGAGCCTTTTCTCACATTCCCACTGCAAATCCTACTGCTTCTGCCTTCAAGATAAAGCCCAAATCTTGATGGTGGTGATGGTTTCATAGGTGTATACTTACCCACAAACTCATAGAGTTGTGTACCTTAAATATGTACAGTATGTACAACTTTTGACATGTCGATCATACCTCAGTAAAGTGGTTTAAGAAAAAAAAAGGTAAAGCCTAAATCTGATGACTTCTCGACTCCCCTGGCCCTACCCACTGAGGCCCGCTTCTACCCGGCATAGTCTCCCACCAGGGCACCCAGCTCCTACTCATTACTCCATTCTCCGGAGTATCTTTTACAACAATACGTGGGGACCTATCACTCCCCTGCTCAATCTCTCCCTTGGTTTGTGTCATTAGCATGGCTGAAACCCCTTTGTGGTCTGGCCCTGCCTGCCTTTCACCCTTGTTTCCAGAATCCTGCTGTGGGTTCTGGAAGCAAAGGCTTACTTCATGTTTCTCAAGCATGCCCAGGTGGTGGTTGCCTTGGGGCCTTTGCTTGCTGCGCGCTCTGCGAAGAACCCTCCTCTTCAGGTATCCTCCTGGCCCACTCCATCACTCCACTGCTCAGAGGCAGTCTCCTCCAAGAGGCCCTTGCCAGCCTTTCTCCCTCACTCAGCCTGCTTCTCTCTCACCTGAGTCTTGGAGCTCCTCACCTATCCTAATTTATCTTTCTTTATAACACTTCTCACTTTATCAAATTACACTAATTTCTTTCCCCCCCAAAATATAAATCCTATGCAGACTATTTTGTTCCCTGCTCTATCCCAAGGGCCAAGAACAGTGCTTGGTGCATAGGTCAAGAAATACAGGGTCTGCAAATGCAGGATGGCCACCCTGTGTTTTTTAATTGACTATATATACATGCAAAGTTATTTTCTTTTAGGTGTCATGGATAGTTAAGGACGAGGGGTGACTTCAGTGTAGCTGTGGCTTACTTAGAACATGGGTTAGTGCATTTTTACATAACCACCCACACCTCTTACATCTTTATGCCTGAAAGAGAAATTGGTCTTCAGCTCCCACAAGTCCTGTCAAGTTAGAAGAGAAATTGTGAACCAACTGTGATTCCATTGAAAGTGCAAATCCTCCAGCACAGCCCTTTCAATCTCAAATGGATCTTTTTGTGCTTGCAACTGAGAGGGACCATTGTTCCCATTGTTCCTATTGGGTAGGTAGCTGTCGGTCGCTGGTTGATTAATTATACCAAATTCTTACCTGTTATTCTTACCTAAACTACTATTTTTAGCTCATACCCAAATTTGCTAGCTTTTCAAATGGCCTTACACCTTTGCTCTTAAGACTTATGTTATTTATTTATTTATTTATTTTTAGTTATTAAATCATAGCTGTGTACATTAGTGCGATCATGGGGTACAGTATGTGGGCTTCATACACAATCTGAAATATTTTCATCCAACTGTTCGACATAACCTTCATGAGATTTTCTCGTTTATTATGTGAAAACATTTGTGTCACTTTCTGTTTTTTTTAGAATAGGCATCTAGCATGATGAATTTTCCTCTCTTGAGTGCTTTTGCTATATCCCAGAAGTTTTGGTAACTTGTGTCTTCATTGTTGTTGAGTTTGATGAAATTAACAAGTTCCTCTTTAATCTCTTCCTGAACCCAACTATCATTCAGTATAAGGTTGTTTAGTCTCTAAGACTTTGTATGAGAATGAATAATTTTGTTGGAGTTGAGCCTCACCATTATGGCCTTGTGGTCTGGGAAGAGACCCATATGGAATAATTTCTATTCCTTTAATTTTGCTGTGGTTTGATTTGTATCCTAGGATGTGAACTATTTTGGAGTATGGGCCATGAGCTGATGAGAAAAAAGTATATTCCTGTACTTTGGGATGGTGCGTTCTGTATATGTTTATTAATTCCATTTGATGTAGGGTCACATTTAAATTGTTTGTTTACTTGTTTGGTTTCAGTTTAGAGGATCTGTCCAGCTCTGTCAGAGGTTTGTTGAAGTCCTCGACTATTAAGATGTTATGGGATACCATATTGTTCAGACCCTTCAAGGTCTGTTTCATAAATCTGGGAGCATTTATGTTAGTATTTAGTATTGAGTATTTAGCATTTATGTGTCCGTGTTTAGTATTGAGTTAGTCTTCTTATTGTATTGTTCCTTTGACCAGTATGAAGTGTCTGTCTCTGTCTTTCTTAACTAAAGTTGTTTTGAATCCGATTGTATCTGAGAATAAGATTGCAACCTCTCCTTTCTTCTGATTTCCATTTGCTTGATACACTGTTTTGCATTCCTCAACCCTAGCACACTTCAGGGCTAGGTGTGTCTCCTGGTGATAGCACATGGATGGGTTGTATTTTTTCATCCAATAAGCCAGCCTGTGCCTCTTCAGTGGGGAATTCAGTCCATTGACATTTATTGAAAGTATCAATAATTGTGGTAGAATTCTATTCATCTTATTGTGGGGTAGCTTGTTGTGTAGTTTAATCCTTTGTGCCATTGTGGATGCTAAGTTTTGGCCTTTGGCTTCTAGATGCTTACCTTGGTAGTGGTCCATGGTGGTGTTCAGTATGGTTGAGAACAGGTCTTAGTATTTCCTGTACAGCTGGTCTTGATGTGACAAATTTCCTCAGTGCTTGTATATCTGCAAATGATTTGATATCTCCATCAATTTTGAAGCTAAGTTTTTCAGGATACAGGATTATAGGCTGAAAATTATTTTGTTTAGGATGTTGAAGGTGGATGACCATACTCTCTTGGCTTCGAAAATTTCATGTGAAAAGTTTGTCATCTTAGTTTGCATTCCCACCAGCAATGTAGAAATGTTCCCTTTTCTCCACATCCACGCCAACATCTCTGGGATTTCATCATGTGGGCAAATCTTATTGGAGTTAGATGATATCTCAAGGTAGTTTTGATTTGCATTTCTCTGATGATTAAGGATAATGAGCATTTCTTCATGTGTCTGAAGGCCATGCGCCTGTCCTCTTTAGAGAGGTTTCTCTTCAGAACTTTTGCCCATCCTGAGAAGGGGTCGCATGATCTTTTCTTGCTAATACGTTGGAGTTCTCTGTGTATTCTGGTTATTAAACCTTTGTCGGAGGCATAGCCTGCGAATATTCTCTCCCTTTCTGAGGGCTGTCTGCTAGCTATACTTACTATGTTCTTGGCCGTGCAGAAGCTTTTTAGTTTCATCAGATCCCAGTAGTGTATTTTTGATACTGCTTCCATTGCCTTGGGGGTCCTCCTCATAAAGTATTTGCCCAGGCCAATGCTTTCAA